>VYYJ01000717.1:0-46393 GCA_021029165.1 Cyphoderus albinus | reverse complement strand
GAAAAAAGTTCTATCAGAGTAAGTTGCAGACAGTACAAAATATTTAACACACAAGATAAGATTGTTGACACAGGATTTTTTCCATTTGCTGCTGCTGGTGGAGAAAATCCCATTTTCTATTTTCGGTCTGTACTGCAATAACAAAAGGAAAAAATTACACTATTTTATTGCATTACGAGCCACTAAAATCAACTCTGAGTCAGTTACACTTTTTTTCACTTCTCGTTTGCACTTTCACTTCCTCCTTTCCCCATTACAATTGCATTGCATACTATTACACAATATAATGTAAAATTCATGGGTATCTTTCTCTCTTGTGCACACATTTCCAGTTAAAAGCTCGTCAGCTTCCAAGGGGTGATGATATTCTGGTGTTGGTCTTGGTGAAAGCGTGGTGAAAGTGACTCAACCCACTCAGAAAAAGACTCTTTTGCTTCTCCATTTTCTTCCATTTCCAATTCTTCCAAAAATAAAAAAGTACGTAAGTGAAAGTAAAAGTATTATTTTCTTTCTTCTCGGAGAAAAAAAAAGAGAAAATAGAAAAATAAAGAAGTAGACTCAGAGAAATACTTAGTAAAGTGTCAAGTCAAGGAAAGTGTGTGTCTCTGTGTGCATTTCTGTGTGAATAAGATGGATAGAACTAATCGCATCAGCGTCATCCCATTTTCTCTTGTTTGACGCCATCGATTCAAAAAAAATAATAGATCCTTTGTCATTTGATTTGCTTTCTCCTAGGATAACAAAATATTGTATTAAGCCTCACTCGCTCATGGAATGGAACTCATCAATCAAGCTTTTGGACTTCTCTGAGTGCAGACAGGGAAAAGAGAAATAAAATAGGGTAAAAATAGAAAGCTTTCTCCGAAAGAAAGCAGGAAAAATTGCTCATTTTTACATCATCGTCTTCTTGTTCATCATCAAAAAATCAGCATTAATGCCAACTATCAATCAATTTTACTATTATGTACCCCAGAGAAAAAAGTGAAAACAAAGAGAAAGCGGGTGAAAGCAAGACGCCATTTTATTCTACAATAAGACAAAATAGAATACAAGATTACAGTGAAAAGAGAGCGGAAATTTTGTAAGGAGAAAGCAGAAGGGACAATAGTGAAAGGAATTAATTATTTCTTGTTTTGCTATAAGAGCCGGAGAAAAGGAAGATAAAGTAGGAGAAAGTGTTCAAACTTTCTCCAGGACAGGAGCATGCATGTTATGATAGGATAAGATAATGTCAACAAGAAAGTGTACACGTACGCCTACTTGTTCAGTGCTGGTCTTGCGAGGAATGCTAATGATGTCGTGGTCGTCCGGATTGTGGACAGTTACACTTCCCTACTGCATCGCTTCCTTTCTGCCTCTTCCACTTTAACCATCATCACCACCGTCGCAGCCGCTTTCTCCGGAACGGAGAAAGATCGAGAGGATGTGATGTGATGATGTTGTATCTTCTTTCTTATGTGCGTGTGTGCTCCATCTCTTTCAATATGTTGGTTGTAACGGAGGGGTACCTGAACTGAGTGAATTTCGGAGCGGAGCTGAACAAACCACCGTAATATCGCCAATCCCATACGTACCATATAGTGTGTGACGCGATAGGAAGGTGAAAGTGAAACGGCCGGAGAAAGTGTGGAAAGAGACGTTGTTTGGGATAATAAGATTCTAATGAGGAGTGCAACACTGTGTAAGGAGAACAAAATTGAACACGCTTCTTCTGACTTTCACTTCCTCTATTACCAACAGGGTTTTTGCTTTGAAACCAAACAACCAGTGAGTGTGTGAGTGCGAAGGAAGCAGCCAGAGCCACACTTTATTTTCTCTTCAAAAAGATCCCCAGATCTGGCAAGTTTCTACGTGTTATGTTATATTATGTGTGTGTGTAGAAAGTAATAAAAGGGCAGACATCAGCATCACACCATCAGTCAGTGTACACATTCAGGTGTAACATTACACACCACCAAAAACGAATCTCTGCTGTTAAAACTCAACTCACTTTCAATCTACTTTCACCTCGACGTTTACTTATTACCTTACTTTACTTTCTCTTTCTCACTTCTTTTAATCTAGACAAGACAAGACCCCATGCAACGTTCTTTTCTGTGGTCTTAAAAATTCTTTTCCTGGGAAAACGATTTCTTTCACACAGTCTCGGTCGCCTCATGGAAAGTCATGGGGAAAGCGTTTGCCTTATTTTGCCCGGACAAGATCAGGAAAAGTCGGATTTGGGCTCGGAGGAAATTATTACCATTTCAAGTGATATCGAGACGGGGCTGGTTGTTGGCTTGTTCAAGAAAGAAGTCTACTGTTGCTGCACCACCGATCTCCAAACGATACGCTTCCATTTTCTCCACCACTGCTCCACATCTTACCACAACAACAGCCGCTGCTGCTACTCCGTTTCTCCTCAGCATCAGCCTCATCTCACCTGCTCCTGTTGCTGGTCCTGCTCATCATAGTGATCGTGATCATCATCATCGTCGTCGTAATAATAATAATAGTCATAACACCAGCTCAGCTTTTCCTATTCGTAGTTGTGCCGTTCATCGGAGAAAGTCATCTTTCAGTGGTGCGCTCTTGCTCTGCCACCTTCTGCTCCTGTCATCCTCCTGAGCTCAGCGCTCTTGGTTGCACTAGCATCAACAACCGTAAGGAGAAAGCAGCCGCAGCAGAATCCACTTTCCCCACATTACCTCCGACTTTCTCCCATACGATCTTTGTGTTCTTTTCCTTTCTTTTCTCTTTGCCATCTTTCAAAACTTTTCTCCTTGACGGCCAACTTTTGTTCTTGGGAAGCAACTTTCTCCAACTTTCACCAGTGACTATAATACTTGCATCATACTCACATTACATCACATCACACTCAATTACAACGACTCAGTCGACTTTCACCCATCCATTAAGAACGGAAAGGCAAAGGAGAAAGTAAAACGAAAGAAAAGTTGCGTTAGCGTAAAGTACGTGGTAGCGTCAAGAAGTCGAGCGGCTCATGTCTGCCGCTGACAATTTGGGCAATTTATTTGTTGCGTTGCTCGCTGGAATTCCACTGCTTATCTTCCTATTGGTAAGTGAAAGTAAAACAAAATAACTTTCTCCTGCATATTTTTTATATTTTGTAAGAAAATATCGGTTGAGGTCAGAAAAGAATCTGCTAGTAAGATTTTTTGTGAAATTTACGTAGCATGAACGTAAATAAATTTTGCACAGAATTTGAAATTGCATTAGGTATACATATCAAAGAAGAAAATATTCCTTTTGTTTTGTATTTCAAGATTTATTTATTTATTGGAAAGGGATACTCGAGCAGAGTTTCTAGGGATTGAATATCTGTTCTAATTAGTGTCATTTTCAATTCAATGACCACACCATTTTTATTTCCCATGATCTATGTGGAGCATGTTTTCATTTAATTCTAGTTGAAAAACGAGGTTAACTTTCACTTCGCTGTCTTTTTGTGCTTTCTTTTTTTGCTATGCCATTTAAATATTTCATGGATTTCTTTTTGTGGCCGTGCTAGAAGAGATCATGATCATGTGGGATGGGGTAGTTTTTGAGATATTTCTGCGTCATCGCCAAGGATTTCTGCGTCTGTCAACTTTCACTTTTATCACTACGTTTTACAGTTTGCCTGCTGTGCCTGTTTGGAAGCATCGATCTCAGCCGCTCGAAAGAGCTACAAGCCACATTTGCCTACTCGCGTGAGATTTGCAGATGAAGAAGGGGAAGGAGGAGGGGTCGAGGAGGAAAATGAGGAGGATGAAAGACCAGAAGCGCAAGATCCCCTCCTCGCGCAAATCTCCGCGAGCAGGGCGGCACATAGTCGCCACGGTCGATTTGAGGGTTCTGGATTGATGGCTCATACGTCTTACATTCAAACTCAAAGTAATTAATGTCATTCTTGTAAGAAAAACGTTTTTCTTTGCATTCCTCATCCCTTTGTTATTATTAAATTTGTCATGTTTCAGAATTCCACAATTACAAATACACATCAGTGGAACAGCCCGGTGCCGGCGGCAGGACAACTCCACCTCCTGTTTTGAAAAACAGTCGATCTGAGGTACGGGGCAGTGGCAGTCTACGGTCACCAGAGTCGCCTAATACGGAAAACCAGAGGTTGCTGGAAAGGGAAATGTCGATCAGGAGGTCCAGAGCATCAATCAGAGTACCAAAGGTCAGTTCACCAGCTTCCAATCAACAGCAACAATTACAACCACAGCAGCTGCAGCAGCAGATATTAAAACAAAATCAAAACCAACAAAATCAGCAACAGCAAATATTGAAGCAAAATCAGCAGCAACAACAACAGCAGCAGCAGCAACCTCCGCCGTTATTAGCACCAGCCCCACAAGCACAAGGACCATCGCCAACTCCAGGACCAGGGAAAGCAGTGCGGCGGCAGCAGCAAAAGCAGCAGAGGCAAGACCCTTTGAGTACCGCAGTAACCGAAGCGTTCCAACAGCAACAACTTCAACAACAACACAAACAACAACAGCAGCAGCAGCACACTCCAACTCCAACTCACGCGAGCGAGAAAAGCACACCTCCGCAGACACTTCAACATCTCTCCAGTCTTCTTAGCTACAGTAAGTAAATTCAAAGCAAGGATTTTCCACTCTTGCGCCTTCTCCCTTCGCTTTCCCTACTTTCACCATTATTAGATACTTAATCTACTCAGCGAACATAAATAAAAGTATGGATGGATGAATAACTACTTCACCGTAATGTAATATATTATGCGCTCGCACGAAGCAGGAAGTACATGCTTTCACCCACCACAGCTTTCCCATACTCTGCTTTAGTTCACTGCAGTTTTGTTACATTCGATAGATTGTCTTTGCTTTTTCGATCGATATTCTGGAAAAAATGATATGAAAATGAAATGAATGATTTTTGTACATGGTATGTGACCAGATTATTTTACATGCTTGATTTTCCTTTTTTTCTTGTTTTATAGTTGATGAAAGTCGGAGATCGTCCACGTCGTCTCTCACCAACCTTCCAAATTACCAACCAATCAACCAAAGACCAAAGAGTCCCTTCAAAAACTGTGATTGTAAGTACAAGAAATAATATTCTTTTATTTTTTTTTGCTTACACTCAACTCAACTTTCACCACGACTTTCTTCCCATTTATATGTATATTACAGCAGAATTTCTTTTTTGTGGTTATTTCTTTTTGTTTCTGTGAGAGAAAAAACTGGAGAAAAAAAATTGTTCGCCGATGTCGATGTCGATGGCTAAAGATTAGCTCATTTATTATTCATGCAGCTCGGGAAAAAGAAAAATAAAAAAGTTTACCGCGAACATGCCATTCCTTTTTCTTGTTACAGATATGCATGTTTTTCTTCCATGTTTACCTAGACTCAGCCTAGATAAAAAATATTGCCCAAGGAAAAAAAAGGTCCACTGGCACAACGGCATAAGTAAGCAAAGCAAAGGGAAAGCTGCCCCTTAGGTCTGCGAAGAAAAAAATTCACCTGTTTTTTTTTGCCTTGCTGCGTAGTGTTTGTGTGTAGTATTATAATAATGCTGCAGTGGACTGTTTTTTCCTTGGAGAAAGTAGTATTGTGTTTTATTGTGGGTAGCATTTAACATGCATTTGATATTTCCTGTGTCCAGGTGGAGCTCATGTGATTCAACAAGAACAACATGAGCAGGAAGAAAAACAACGGCGCTACAGCACACCCAGCTCGCCGACAATGTATGCTTTGCAAGAGGAGCAGTTGCACGGTCCAAGCAATTATTCTTCCATGAGCTACTTACCTGAAGCTAAGACATACCTGCATTACGTAGAAGGTAAGAGAAAAGCAGGAAAATTCTGGGCTTTGTTTTCCCTTTTCATGAATACCTAATGAAATCCAATCAAGAATTGTGTAATAAATTTCAATACTAAAATACTTTCGCCACTTTCACAATAAATTGTGAAACACTCTGCTTTCATCCATGTATGTCGTCACTTGTATTCCCTAGATGAGTTTTCGAACCGCCAAAGAAGTCACAGTTTCAGTGGTCGGTCTGCTCGCCAATCGCCTTCTGGAAACAAGAATATGCAGGAGCTGCAACTTTCACCGTCTTCCCGTTCCACAAGTCCGTTCACGCTGGAACAGACTTTGGCAGATGTGGACATAATCGACTTTGACGATACTGTGTCAAAGATGTCCACCCCGAGCAGCTTTGGCACGACTTTTCTCACACCGCCGGGCTCAACGGACCAGGGATCATTTAAATCACCGGAGTCTGGCACACCCGAGTGGTTGCTGAGCGCGGATGTGCCCTCGCTCCGGTTTTTCACCACAGCTGTCGAAAGTGAAGAGGGGGGAATCACTTACAAACAACCCCTGTCACGGTCAAGTTCCATCCGTAAACCCTTTTTTTAACAGTAGCAGTAAATAATAATTAATTACTTATTCAATTATTTAAGAGCCCTTAAATACGATCATATAAAAATTAATCATCAATCAAATCAAAAATCGATGAAAACGATTCCTCTGTCCATGAATTTTAATACAAGTTTACATCTATGTATTAATACATTTAAGAGAAATATTTAATTGAGTAAGTTTAGTTATAATTAACTTTAATTATGAAAATCAATTTACTATTCTTCCGCCAAAAAATATTTTGTCCATTTGTGAAATAATTACAGTAATTTATTGGAATTAATTACAATTCTACTCAAATTAAACAAATTGGTACATACATACATTGCAGTTTATTGTTAATCTGAACGTTAATTATCACGTTAATTAAGTTAATATATTCTTTCATCAAAGTGCTATCTAACTTAACTCTAAGAATTTTTTATTTCTAAAGAGAAAGGAAAGTGAAAGTAGGGAAAATGACACAAAAGTATTACAAGGTTCTCAACGCTGATAAATACTAAAATAGCTAACTAACAACAAAATTAATTAATGAATTAATTCCATTATTATGATTATCAGAACGGAATGAATACTATGATTAATACTCGGTAATTTTTACACATGTGTGAAAACTATAAACAAAACCAAGCGGCAGAATTTTGTGATATAAAAGAACAAACAATGATGGGTATGGTATTGTATGCATATTTATTTCTTAAATAATTGCAAAAAACTTTACAGCATTAACTACAGTTACAACGAAGGAACGAATAATTTTTAGCAATTATGTAACAAAAATTATTGAAGGGTTATTTTGTACTAACAACAGCTAAATCCAATTTTCTAAGATCACACATTCAATCAAAAACTTACTCTGTGAGTATTATGTATTACATAAAATCAAGTTAACAACGTGCAATATAATAATTAATGAATAAATAGCTTGATAGTAATTGGGTAATTACTCGGATAATTAAAACAAAATGCAAGTTAATTAATTAACTACTGGTAATATATAAATTACGACTTGCCACAATCACTACTTAAATAATTCTTAGAGACTATCAAATTGAAAAAACTGACGAACTTGATTGGTAAGTTAAAATAGGAAAATTTGTAACTTCCGATTATAAAATACAGTAACGGTAATTTCTTTGATTCAAAAAAATTAATGATTGAACCAACCATACTAAATTACCGTTGTTAATTAATTATGTAGTACATACACAGTCGATTTGTCACATTTTCAAGTATTTTCATTTTTAATTGAAAGAAGAAAAGCAATTATGAACTTGTACAGTATTTACTAATTAGTAAGTACATAATTGCATAACTATTAATCCAGACGATCAATAATAATTAATTAATAACTGGTAATTAATATTTTCTAAGAATAATTAATGAGACCTGGTAAATAAGTGAAAACGTAGAGAAAAAACAAATTTAGGAAAAAAACTATCAAATTACTCTAAACTAAAAATCAATCAATCAAACAAAAATGAATTAAACTCTATATATTTAATTGTAAAACCTAATAAAGACTTAATTGGTAAAATTGGTGGTTAGTAAAATATTTAACTTGAAATCAAAGCTTTGTGAAGAATTTTATTGATGAGCCAAAACAGCCTTGGTGTCAGACGACAGAATTTATTTGAAATAGGGTAACTGAATTAAATATTTAATGGTAGTCAATACAAATAATCGTAGTAAAATAAATATCATAGGTAAATTTGTACTTGGATAATTTGCAGACAGAGTATTTGTGTCTTGAAACAGCAAAAACTTTTATTACTAATAAGAGAAAGTTTATCTTAAAGAAAATGTTGATTTAATGAATGCAGTTGATACTTTTATTAATTGCTGTTACAAAATAATGTGTTACAGTACAGTTTGAGCAGCTTTATCAAAAACAACGAAACAATTCGTTCAGCCAATGTATGAATTAAGTTTCAATCAAATTATTCAGCGTGTTTAATTTAAATAATTAGTATACCAATAATTATTAGTATTAATATTTTTTATAATGTTTCGAGATTTTATGTTTTTATAGAGTTTTCGCGTTTACCCAAACTTAAATTTAATTGGTAAAAGCAAAAATATCTTTACACAATTAATTCTCAGAGCAAGGAGAGTGACATGAGAGAGACGGAATCCGTTGACTTATATATCAATCGAAAGAGCGAGTTGCACTGAGTATTTATGCTAAAGTTTAACTGTCCTCTGGAGAACGTTGGGAGTATGGATAATAATACATCTTCAGATATTGATATGTTTGTAAATAATTAATATTTCGGAACGGACTGAGGGGTCATTCTTAATAAAAATTACTTTATTTTTCTTTTAAATGTCTAGCTTTCATACACTAACCGTGTACATCTTCAGTACAATGTTTATGTTTGTAAATATTATGAACTTCAACGCTGCTTCATAGATTGCCAATGTTGGCCGTCATTTAAACTCAATTTAATTTAAACTTAAAATAAGGTAATTTAGGGACTTCAACCTAGTCAATCTGCTGAGTATCGTTGAAGTTGACCGTTTGTACATATAACATATCAATATTTGCAGATAGATTTATTATCAATACTCCTAAATATTTTTCTTGGCAGCTGAAATGATGCATAAATACTCGGTGCAACACGCTTTTTTGATTGGTATATAAGTCAACGGATTTTGTCTCTTAAATGTCACTCAATCTGCTGTCAGTCGAGTTTTGACATGTGGTTTCAATAATTTTGTATTTTTTCTTACAATTTGCAAAAGCCCCTTCCCCCAAAATTGTCTCTCTGTGTCTCTTCATTAATATTGTTAAAATTAAATTGAATTTCTTCGTGCCTTTTAATTCGTACACTACTATATAAAATAATAAATGTGCAAAATTTAATTAAGTAATTAACTAATTAACAAATAATTTAAGGTAGAATTAAACAAATCCATTAAGATTTTATCTTCCTTATAATTATATACATTTATACCCAAAATATGAACAACATTGAAAATAACGATGACAGAAGCAAACAAAAAACAGGAATTTTTACCATTAATAATAGTAACGACCCAATTCAATGTAAGGCAATGCATTAGTAATAAAATGGAGGAAGACAAGTGGAAGTGAAAGTAAAAGGGGGATTTTTTAGGTACTTAGGTAAAATCGCATAAAATAAAAATAATAATAAAAATCGAAGCGTAATAACAATAAATAATAATGGATAGCTAATAACGTAATGTAATGCACATAACCTACCTAAATATACCTAGACACATACGTTATTATTGTTATAAAGATATTGCACATAACCACAAAATTATAAGTCTATTGTGCAAAACTAGGATAAAAGTAAGAACTATGTAAAATTATAATAGGCTTAGCTTAGGCTTAATTCCCTATCCTATTGCTACATACAGCACAGCCTACTTTCACTTTAATTTATTTTTAATTCGAAGAGAAGAAAAAAAGATTCTCTGAGGAAATAATCCTGCCTGCCTGAAAAAAGCAACCAAATATAAAAAAGCACTCTATCTAACTCTAACGCTTAAACGAAATAACCAACACAAACAGACACACAATCCGAAAAAATATATATATTTCTTAAGTATACTCATATTTCATATGTACATCTATTTTGTATTATTATATTTAAAAAATCTCCATTTTTTATTGCCAGCAGTTTAGCTCAGCTATATGAAGCTACATGCAAGCTTCAAGGTAGCGAAACACTCCACCCAATGCTTTATATGTTTATCCTACAATAGCACATAAATAATCTGTGCGCCCATTTTTTTCCTGAAAAACTAGAAATAAAATTATGGACATTCATAACTGCATTATATTACTTTTATATGTATCAACTTTCTCCAGCATTTTCTCATCTCTCCCGCTCACACTATTCCGTCTGCAATTGATACCGTATGAGCTTTTGATGTAATAAAACTGCACTAACTGACACAAAATTGACTTACAAAACTTACTCAACTCACTCATTGCTTTACTCACTCACTCACTTTCACTTCACTTTCACTCCATCCCTGATCCTGATATCTGCCTGCCCATCCCTTCCATCCATCCTATGAAATGAAAAATTATGTGGATAAACAAAAAATATTTTTGGTGTGCTACTATTTACCCATTTTTTTCTTGGAAACTCTCCTATTTTTCTGTTTTTATATCTGCTCTGTTCTGTTGATTAATGCTATTTACTATGTGAATAGTTTATTTATGCTTTTTTATTTCCGCCAAGAACAGACACAACTATGCCATGCAATGCCATGAAAATGCACCAAACTGAGTAAAATATCGTAGATGTAAATGTAAACATACACGTAATGTAATGTAATCTAGGTAAAACCTTCTTAATTTTTTAGATTCTTTCCTCCCTTCCCATTTTCTTCTCATTCTACTTTTTTACTTTCTCCACTCAAGACGAGCGTCGTCTCGCTCGTATTCATTCAATTATTTACTGCAGTTCCGTAGGAGAAAGCAAATGCGTCATTTGAGCAAAATAAAATGATCTCTCACAAACTTCAACGATCCGATTTGAACCGGATCTGAATGAGTTTTAGTAGATATTAACATGAACATGAACATGAACGTCAACATTAATGCCATTGCTGGAGTGGAAGTTCGACTTTCAATTACTGGAATTTCACTTCATTTTTTTTATCTCGTTAATGTCTCATTTGAATAACTAAAATGAACAAAAAGTAAGGTTAATTTGACGGTTATGAATTATTCAAGAGTTTATCGTTCACGTAATCGTTTCACTTTCGACATGCTTTCACTATTGCGTTAAGAATTGGTGAATTATGCAACGTGGGAAATGAAAATGTCTGGAAAAATATTAATTAAAGATGAATTGTATAATGATCTATAAATAATTATAAGGTATTTAAGGATGGTGAAAAGTTAATAAGTTTAAGTACTTAAGAAGATTGTGAGTAACAAGTAAATAAATAAATAATTTTAGTATGTAAACTAGTAGATAATAAAAATTATATGAAATACAAGAATAAAATAAATAAAAAAGGTTAAACAAACACCATACAAAAAAAAAATAATAATCTTGCAACTTTCTCGTTCAACTTTCATTATTTTAATAAGATCCGATAAAAATCCTTCTCTCAAAAACTTTCACTGGTAGCGTCAAAATAAATTGGTACATGACATTCATTTTGTTTTTCAGAGAGAATGAAACTGTTTCCCATTTATGGGCAAGCCATAACAATCTCAATTGAAATTTTGTAAGTTTTCCCTTTTATGGAGACGGCAATGGACCATTAACCACAAAAGCGTGGTTGTTCCCTTAACCCTTTCTCTTTTCTGCTTTCTCCACTTACTTTCTCTATTATCATGGACAAACAATATAACATCGCATTGTAAAAACACTTTTGACGACGCGCACATGTGCAAACACGCGAGTTTTAGTCCAGTGTCGGGTGGAGTGGAGTGAAAGCGGCAATTTTTCTGTTTTTCTGAGTAAGAATTTCTATTAATATACAATAGTAGTAAAATGCTAATACGGATAATATCACACTCGTGTCTTGTCTTGTCATGTCCTTAAGCATGGACCATTCTTGTTTTTCTGGTCGAAAAGCCGCTTTCTCCGTTTTCCTTTCTCCGCTTTCCCTTTCCCTCTGTTCCAAGCTGTTCATGTGTGAAACATTTTCATATTATTATGCTCCACGCTCCACTCTTTCAATTCAAACAAAACTCCCAAAGTGCCAGGCTATGCAAGCATGCATGCATTCATGCATACATGCTTTCACTCATGAGAAGACAAGACACGCATCTGCTCACCCAACTTAATAGCATGCAATGCAAGTGGTGTTGGTAAGCATTGTTAGCCGCTACAATGCACTATTTTGTCGTGCTTCACTTAATTGAAGAGTCTACTTTCTCCAAATAAAATTACCCCTTACTTTCTTCATCCACTTGAACTGAACATACGACTGTCCTTTTCTTTCGCTTTCTCCAAGGAGAAAGTTATTGTGTGAAATGTTCAAGAAGGTGTTCCATTTCCTCTTAGCTCAGATCAGCTCAGCTCAATTCAACTCAGCCAAAAAAATTCATCTCCTTTTTCTTACACGACAATGACAACTTTCACCACCACATCACATCGCATCTAGGTATGTGTTTACGGCTCAAGATGTCTGAGTCGCTTTAATCCTGTTGTCCTATTTGACTTTCAATTTCCTTCTTATTTCAGCTTAACATGCTTTCTCCGGTTGGAGGAAATGACGTTAGAAAGCGTGTCTCGTCAGAGCCATGTCATATCATCAAGCATCTGCTCCAAATCTTCCATTTTATGTGATGTAATTTGGTGGTGTGTGAAAATAAAATAATTAAGCAATTTTCACGGTCAAACGAGATTAATTCAAATTCAACTCCACTTCAACTGAGGGAAGCCGGAAAGCTTATGTACGTTCTGTTCTGAAAAGCTTCTTGCACTTTTCTCCTGCCAAATTTCCCACTTTTCTTTGTTTACCATTATTACACAGAGCTAAACAGCTGCGTCTTTCCTTTTCCGTTCCCGACTTTCTACAAGCCTTGGTAAAAGCCAGCGGACATACAACTAGGCGGAAAATATTAAGCAACAAATAAAGTAAACTCCATTTACTACCGTCGTCTTTTGTAGATTCTATTTGTAGTTTGTGTGGCTTCCGGCAAAAATTTTGTTTGCTTGCAAAATACAAAACAGGTACCTAAATACACTAAAACACAAACTCACTCATATTTACAGGGACATTTTATTTTCACATTGTTTCTCTGAACCATGATGCAAGAAATTGGAGGATGCAAAACTTTATTTTATTTATGATTGTTTTCACCGAATGTTATGCAACTCATGCTGATTCCATGTACAGATGTACCGAGTCACTGGAACATGTAAACATTTTCCTTTCCCCTTGATTTCCGCATGGATTCCCACTTGCTTTTGTTTTCTATTGTTCATCGTCATCAGCATCATCGTTGTTTTCTTCACTCTCATTTTCTGCATGTGCGGACAAATGAACACGAGAATTTCACAAGAGCTCCTTTATTACACAAAATAGGAAAACGTTTATATAAAAGAAAAAGAAAGTTGGAGAGAGCAAGAGAAAAGTGTCCTATGGAGTGTGTAGGTATTCATTAGCTTTATCTTACATTTACATTCATTTCTTCATCTCAGACGGATAAATATTCTAGGTACTTAAAAAGAAAGTTGTACCAAGAGAAAGCAGCTACTATACCGTGAACAAAATGTTCTGGGGTAAATTTGCTTTTTCTCCTGGAAACTCGATCGCCCCCGGAGATGGATATGCACGGTTTAGTAAATACGTGATTTCCCAACATTTCACAAGATAACAAAAAGTTAATTGCTTTCGCTTTCACCTTTCTATAAAGGAGCCGGGAGAAAGCAGCTTATATATATAAACGTATACGGATGCATAGTTTAAGTAATTATCGAGAAGAAAATAATGAGGACGCCATTTCGATGTTTCAAGAAGAGACGTATCTTTTTAACTGCGCAACCTTATTCTTTCCCTGTGTGTCTGTTTATATTTTCTCCACGTAACATTACACCACTCAAGGGGAAAGTGATTAGAGAAAGTAGATGGTGGCAGTGGAATTGGCGTATCAGTTCACGATTATCTTTTAAACTGTGAAGCCATGATCTACGTAGTAAATAAATGATTCTTATCATGATCAGCGGAAGAAAAGTGGATTCAATCAAACTGTCTCTGCGAGAATTTTTTTGACAAAGTTCCTTACAAAACCGACCACGAAATGTCATTAAGAAAACGTTACTTTCCAATACGTGCTCTTTTTACGAAAATCCACAGGAAGAGAAAGTGACTGACTTTCTCTAATGGTTCCAATCTTTCTTTTCTTGGAAATTTGGATGCGGTGTTGGTCCTGATGTCGGTCATGGGTGATGGTGGTCTCCGAATTTTCGTTGAAATAATTTTACTTTACTTTATCCTGCTTTCCCAGGACGCACGTGGAATTGCTAAGCTAAGGCTACTGCTACAAATGACTAAATACCACCGGCAACTTAGAAAGCCACAACGTGCGAAAACAGGAATCGAGTGAGTGCGCCATGGGAGACTTGAAGCAGGTTAAATTTGAGTTGAATGGCAGATGTAGGCTGGCAGCGACACGCTCGTTAATACAAGTCTCCCTGCACCAAACCATGAGTATGATCATGAATCATGATGTATGCAAAGCTGGGGACGTGTACACTTGAGACCTGAGATGAGTCGCGACTATAGCGTGAGCAGTGTGAAAACATTAGAAAATAAAAAATGATAATAATGAAAATAACGACTTTCTCCGTGGTCCGTTGCGGTGTGGTGGGCGGCGGGGTAAATGTGATGTGGTGGGTGATGTTATGTTATGCCATGTCATGTTATGCGCGACCGTCTGAAACTATCACAACGTTTTCTAACGCAAAGTCTGCAGAAAAGCTGACTGAGCCTAAGCCCATTTTTAGCCACTCGACTTTCTCCAGTCACTTACTTTACCATGTCCCTGTCCTTCCTGTCTTGCTTCTCCCCAAAGTATGGTCCATAGACTGAATGCTTTTCTTTTGAAGCGAAAGTAGATGTGGTTGGGGAATAAGGACACAGAACCACAGCGACAGCAACAGCGACATGATCATGATTCTGCTGATAAGAGAAAGCACAAAATCGAAGTAGTCTGTGGGGAAAACAAGTACGTATAAATTTCGCATGGACTGATCTAGAAATTACTGGGACATGAGTAAAGTAAAAAAATCTTTATTTTTGCCTTCACTGCTTTCACTTTCTTTTTATTCTGGTCTGGTAGTGTTCCGTTCTTTTTCTTTCTTTCTGTCTATCTCTTTGTACTTTCTCCTCAGATTGCCAAATTCTCCTCATTCTTTTCACATCTCTCACATCCGAAGGGAATGCAAAGAAAATGAAGGAAAATGAAGACACGGAAGGAGAAAGGAATGAACACAAGGAATTACCGCAGCAGCGGCGGTGACAAGGTGGTGGCTGGTTCGAGTGAAAGCATCAACTCAACATCAGCTGGTGCAACCACTGCTGCAGCAACTTTCACTCTGACTATTTCACTAAAGAGGTGGATGTGGATGTCGATGTGCATGTGGAGGTTGGTAATGGCCAGAATGAAAGTGTGAAATGTTTTTATACTTTATACCATATAACCCAAAAGAAAGTGGAGAAAGCATATGTCATGTGTAGTAAGTTTGTAGGGTTACAACATCAGTTGCGCATTATGCCCACACACTCAGTAGCTCACATTTCCTCGCATTGTCAGTCAATCGGGAAACAGGGGAAGTATAATGATGTTGTAAGCCATTATGTCTGCCATTCTTCAGTAAACCGTGATTTGAACTACTTTCTCCACGCTTTCTTTCATGCATTCAGTAAAAACAGTTTATTAATATATTATACGTACACCTACATAAGGAGAAAGTCATGCCATGTCATGTGGTAGTAGAATATTATAGTTATGAGTTGACTATGATTTGAGTCTATAAAAGGGCAGTTTTTTACTTTTGCATTTATTGCATCATATTCTGCTTTCACCAGTGAAAATGGAACTAACCAACAGACGTTGTCTTCTTATAAATATGTATTTATACAGTTTTGTAGTTGTAGTGCATAGATCAAGTGGCAAAGTATCACACCAACATCATCATAGTAGCAAAGAAAAAGAAAAAAGCAGCAGCTTTTTACTATCTGCTTTCTCTCTTTCTATCACTTCTTTGTCTTCTTTTCTTCTTTTTTTCTTTCTTCCTACGTTAAGAAACTTGACTGAATTAGGAAGAGACGGAGTGGAAGAATGAAATAATAAAAATCGATTTTGGCTTTCCTCCAAGCTATTATTGTCTCATTTCACTCCTTCCCTTGGAACCATCTTGCATTGCATGGAACTAAAAAATGAAGAATCTCCTTTTGTATGCAATAGCAGTGTACTAATAACTGCCTGCTAAAAATTGTATATTTGCCCTTTCTCCTCCGGTGAAAGTTCCGTTCCAAGAGATTTTTCTCTCCTGTAATAATCATAATCATAACGATAATCTAGAAAGGAACAAGGCAGACAAAGCAAGAAAAAACTTCGAGAAGAAGTTTTAGTACAACTAAAAGAGAAATTGAGAAACGTGTCTCTTTTTGTTGTTGTGAAGAAAGTGGAAGAAAACAAAGAAATGAAAATTAAAAAGAGAATACTGACAAACATCACACACAAACAAAATTGCAAGCCACTTTCACTCCACGTTTGTTCAGGCAATCTTTAGTGCAAGTGAGAACGTTTTGATGCTTTTGTTTGAGGGTCGTTCCGCTTTCTTTTTTGGCTTTCTCCAAAAAAGGTTTTTGTAATATTGTCGTTTGCTCGTTCATAGCTACATGACTAGATAGGTTACATTTATATGCACTTGCTTCATACCTTTTTTCTTTTCGCCGTTTTCTTTTTTTAGTTTCTTCCTGTTTTCCAACAACCAAACACATTTTGCTTTCCAGTCACATTTTTTTCGGTGCCATCAAACACAAAATGAAAATTCAAAGGGAAGCAAGCGGAAAGACGCAGTGCTTTATATTTTCTCTTCTTTCTCTACGGGAGCTTTGGAGCTTCGTGCAAAAAAGGTGAGGTGGGAGGAAAGTTACATTTTTCTTTTTTTCGTTTTCATACTTTTTCATACTTTGCACAGCTTAGCTGGAAGTGTTTTATTCACCCACATATGCACACGTTGATAGTAAGAGAAAGCAGGAAAAGACAACCACCGGTACTTATATGCATTAGTAACGGGTTATTTTTTTGAGGATGGGAATGAATAACCCAATAACGGTGAGTTATGCACAGTTATGCGATGTCAAAATGAAGAGAAAGTAGAGAAAGTTTCTGGGAATAATCTTGCCCATGCTTCGAGGGATTTGAGAACAAAAATCGCTTTTACTTCTATGTAACCTCCATTTTTGGCAGATTCTACTGAAACGTATTAACGTACTGTCAATGTAAGCGAAAGTAGCAAAAGTAAAAATGCAATGAAATAAAATGAACGGGAAAAATAAAGAAAACAGATCTAAATTTAGATAGATGGTAAATGATTTCTGCTTTTTATCATAGTCTGGCTTAGACGAGTTTAAATAAGTTGGTGGACCTTTTCATATTTTTTGCCAAGAAAACGGGATTACCTTTAGTTAATGTGTAGGATAACGTCTGCGTTTAGTTAGTGTCTGTCTGTGAAGTGAAAGCCTGGAGAAAATTGCGAAGGGTTCTTATGCGCCCGTTAGCTCTTCGATGTTGATCATCACCGTTATTTAGATGTCTTGTCTCAAATTGTTGGATTCTTGTTTGGTCCTAGAATTCAGAAACGAATGAAGAGGAGCAGCAATGGAAACGGAAAAGGCGGCGGAAGAGAACAAAGGAGCTTTCACTCTCACGTGTGTGTGGTTTTTACTCTGCTTTTGCCTTCGCTCCTTGTGAGTGCGCGAGTTGTTCAGTAGTTGGAATACTTTCGAAAGTAGGTAAGTGTGCCTAAGTGAGTGTGGTGTGTGTATCTATATGCACAATAAAAAAAGAGCCACAAGCAAGACGCATATTAGCGAAAAAGGAAGCTGTACTTACAAATGTACAAACTTTTTTTTATTATATTCTACATTACAAATCGGCCAAATCCTTTCCCTATTTGGTACATCCTTTCTCCGTTTCAGCTGTGTCTCATGCATGTACTCCACTTTCTCCATTTCTACAAAGTGAAAGCGAAATCGGAGCGAGCGGCGGCAAAATAAAGGAAACGTGTAAAAGAGAAAGTGGAGAAAGCAGAGAAAGGAGCTAAGCACTCTTCTGGGCCGGAGAGGAATAGATAGCAAAGGAAAAGCAGGAGAGAAAGTCGAATATTTTTTGCTTTCTCCTGTTCTCTTTGAAGGAGAGTGGAGCGTCAAACAAAAAATAAATTTGTTACTGCAAAATTTATATCTATAAATTGGGAAGCCTGTCGACTGGCTCAGACACGGAGCGCCGTTTAGTGTTCGTCCGTGTTGTGTTGGCACGAGGCACAATAGAAAATAGCGAAGGACGGCAAGCACACGGTTTTACGTTTACTCACTGTTTTTTACTTTCACCCTAACCTAAAATCAGCAGAGTGCAGCGGAGAGTGAGGAACATCATGTCATCAGCAGGAGCAAGCGACTTGACTTGATCATTGGCACTGCTGAATCAGAGGAAGCATCAGCATCAAC
The DNA here is from genome assembly GCA_021029165.1 of Cyphoderus albinus. Lineage (NCBI taxonomy): Eukaryota > Metazoa > Arthropoda > Collembola > Entomobryomorpha > Paronellidae > Cyphoderus > Cyphoderus albinus. Next base: position 27,833 of record VYYJ01000717.1, on the reverse strand, counting down.
AGAATGAAGCGTCTTTCTCTACACCATCATCATTTCTCTGCCGCTTTCACTTCTATTTAATAGTTGTTTGCTGGACCAACATTCTTCCGATCGACATTATTATTTTTATTATCCGAAGCATCTTCCTGTGGTCTTCATCTGTCGGTCGGTCGGGTCGGCATGCACTTAGAAGCTAGTAGTAGTGGGATAAACGTGATAGTGGAAGTGGCTGGTGAAGGTGGAATTGTGAGGAGTGAAGATAGTTCAGCAGCAGAACTTGATCGCCACTGGACCTGACGTGACACTTCAATTTTTCTGTCACTCTTTTAGCCTGAAAGAAAGTGGGAAGAACGGGGAAAACTAAAACCAAAAACGTAAAAGAAACTTAGTCGTAGTGAGTGATAGTGTTAGTGTGGGAGTAGTTGCTTTCTCCAGAGGGAGAAAAAATTGTATTTATAAGAATGTTTGTTCTGGGTCCGTGTGTGACTAATATTGAATGAGTTGTGTAGTGGAGAAAGATGACTTGTTACTCGTTTCCCTGGAGGCACGAAGCTGCTATTGCTACTAGAGCTCGCGTAGATTGGGTTCAAATACGATGTGGATTATTGTAGCCACCGTGCTCCTTGTAAGTTACTTTTCCTTTTTCAAAAAATATAAATATAAAAGGTTACTGCTTCATTCAGCAGAAACGCTTGTGTATATTCTATGCATGTGTGAAGGAGGAGGCGTTTTCGTGGTGAAAGTAGGAAAAAAGAGAAAGAAAAATGTTCATTTTTTCATCACACCGTTCACACATTAAAACTGGAAAAAAGCACAGCTCAACAAAAGGTATAATAGGGTAAAAGCAGAATTTTTCCTTTTTACTTTCACCTTTTCATATTTCACAGAGAAAACACTATTTATCATGCCGCTAATAGTTTGCCACACAGAGCGAAACGAAAGTAATCATTTCAAAGCATTTTTAGTTTTCACACAAAGAATCCTCCTTATTTTTCCTATTTACTTTCACTTTCACTCCCACTCTTCGTACTTTCACTGTTTTGTTTTTGTGATACCTGCCACTGCCACCCACATTGAATTTAGTATCTACTACCCAGCGGTGTAAAAAGCAACGCAAACTAAAATCGGCCAGTTTGCAACCAAACCAAAAGAATGCAAGTGAAAGGTTTTCTCCGAAGGGGAAAGCAAACAAGGAAACGGAAACGAGTGTCTATGTACGTACATATGACTGGTACATAGCAAAAGGAAAGGGAAAAGTTATGATGATTTTTTATTGAATTATCGTGTGTATTATGTGAGGCTTATGTGATTCAGACTCTTTTTCTCTCTGTGTGTATTATAAGTATATTGTGCACTAGAGAAAAATGGTGAAAGTTCTGGAATACATATATACTTCACTTACTTTCACAACACTGCATTATTAACTGATATTATTAGAGGGTTACATACACACCGAGAGCGATAATAGTGAGAAAAAATTTGGCTGATGATGAAGATCACTCTATGATGAACATGTTATTACTCTCTAATACTCGTATATTTTCTCTTTACTTTCACCAAGACAGATGTGATATGATGTTATGATATGATTTTTCTCTTTGTCTGTTGCTGAAGTCTCTGAATGATTTTTTTCTCTCTCTAAGCTGTACCTACTGGGCTTCCTTTTCATTTGCTTTTTGAACGCTGAGAACCAACATGGGAATCCGTCCAATTCCGACAATAATTCCTTAAGTGCTTCCAACACGACGAACACGGATGACACGCAAAACTTTTATCAACGTCATCATCATCAAGAACGTCTCCACAACAGTCACAACCACCACCAACAGCACCAACGGCGGCAGAGATGCTATCGACTGTGGCTGCACCGCTTGTTCAGGAGGAGCTCAAGTTGTCATTATGATGAAGTGGAGGACGCTAGAGAAAGAGAAAGTCGAAGGCAAGAGCAGCAGCAGCAGCAGCAGCATCGTGAACGGGAGCGGAGCCAAAACGACGGTGGAAGCTGTGCACCAGCCTTGTCATCTGATCCCTCCAGATCCTCTCTGTTTGCGTATCGTCAACAACAGTTGAGACAGATTCATCATGAGATTAATGAAATGTCACATCTGCTCGAAGCGAGTCAAACTCAATCAGGTATTATTCAATTTGTTTGAGAGGACACGAGACGAGATGATGGAACTTAGCCTCAATTACTTAAAGCTTCACTCAATTAAATTTTGGCGGTTTGATGATGATGGCGTAGTAGATGATGATGATTATGACATCCAGTAAAATCAAATGAAATGAGATGATCCAAACAATCGAAGTTAATGCATTATTTAATGTAATTTCTCTTGCTTTCTCCCACTTTCACTTGTTCATCTAGGCCAGCAGAGAATCCGCTCATTTCCACTGCCAATTGGGAGAGGTCGCAGAAGTGAAAGTCAAAGAGCAAATCCGCAGTACGTGCAGCAGACTTTGGTTAATGTTGGCGGGGAAAGTAGCTTTCATGGTGATTACTTAACCTTTTGGGAGAGGGAGGGTCATTACAGATTTCTACATCAACTGCTCCCATCGTCGTCATTAAATTCGGAGACTTCAACATTTTCAACAACAGCGGCTCGATGTGCAATCATGGTTCGAAGCGGTCGTGGTGCTGGTGAAAGCAGTGAAAGTCATAGAGCAACCGTAATTAACAATTCCAATACCATTTCCATGTCTCCTGGGGAAACTGGAAATATCACCACTGCTTTCACCACGCCGTCGTACAATAATAGTAACAGCAGTACTGCTCCGTCTTTGTTGTCATATTCCCCGAGCTCTACTGAAAGTTGTCACATTTTTCGAGAACGCCAACGACGACTTCGACATATTCGCATGGAGCTGGAGGGATTGTCACTTCAGCTGACGCGGGCCGATGGTAAGTCCCTTGAGAGAATTCGCTGTGTTTGTCATGTACTATCATGAAATGAAAAAAGTGAAAGTCAATGGAGAAATTTTTATTGTCGAAGTAAAGTCAGTAAAAGATTCATTCCCCTAAAACAATGCCAGTGGTGAAAATAGTGTTTCAATTAAATTCTACAACGAACCCATTTTAATGTTGTCGGGGTGTTCCAAGGCGCTAGGCATAACCAGAAAACGGCTGATCAAAGGTGAAAGTAATTCACGAGTAAAATGAAATGTCGACTATAACATAATTCAAGGAATTTTCTCCCGATACACTAATTGGTTTTTCGGGAGTAGGTAAAAATATAGCTGGAAGCAGGCTCGGTTTTTTATGGTTAAGAGAAAGCAATTAGGTGATGTAACATGTAACTTCCAGGTTTATGAGCCCATTCAATTAACTCGATCGTGAGATTGGTTCCAAGTTTATTGTGCCAGCAGCTACGCTCGTGATTCATTCATTCATTTTTACGGATTTTAGCCTTTAGCTTATTTACATTTGAAGGATACATATTTTAGGTAGTTACTGGTAAAAGTAGGAGAAAGCAGCCGAATGCTCATTGGAATGCTCAATGTTTATTTTTATTCCGGGCATGTTTTAACTGTACACATTGATTTTCACCGCTTTCACCGATTTTTTATTACTTTAACTTTCTCGTTAAAAATTCCCATCATGAATTTAATATACACTTGCAATGCAATTATTGACACTCACGCCAAGCCCATAATTAAAGCTCTGTTTATTGTTATTTTTTAACATTTACTCTTCCCTGGAAAAAAATGGATGCTTTCACCTGGAACAATGATGAAAATGACTGGTAAATTTTGGACCTGAACAATGCGGCTAACCTTCACCGTAACTTGTAACACTATTTACTCCGACCGACTTATGGCGTATTGCGGCGATGGCGAAATGAAATGACGTCATTTCCTGCGGCTTGAAATTGTTATTATGGTAAAAGCACATGGCATGGATGGTAATCACTCGGGTGACTCTTCCTCGCTGATTTATTTTAGTAGCCGGGACGGTCAAAGTGGTGCCAGCGTTATCAGCAGTGGCGGTAATGGGTGTAACGGAAGTAGAACTGCTGTTTGGTCTGATGATAACAAAGAAGATCTTGATGACTTGCCAGGGTACGAGTCACTTGAACTCAATGCTGGCGTCGCGTCAGACTCATCTTCTCACCAAGCTGCTTTCACCCGTGGAGAAAGTTGTGGGAGCAACGAGGAAGAAGAGTCTCCACCGCCCTCATACAGTGAGGCTGTTCATCTTTATTCATTTGGCGAGGAGCTTCAAGACCGGAGAAAGTGAGAGAAAGCATCGCGGGGCATTCAACAGTACCTACTTCCATACACACGTATCTCTCTCGCAGCCGCCAGTGTCAGCAGCTGGATGGAGCTCTGCTCGTGAGTCTGAGAGGAGAAAGTAGGAGAAAGCAGAAAGGGGAGCACACAGAGCCACTCTGTACACACAAGTGAAAATAAAATTGTGAAAAAGATGGGATGTGAAAAAAAGTTCGATTGCCACTCACTCCACTGCCTCTTTCACTGAAAAAATAGCAAAGGGTCCACAAAGTTTTCTTCAGCTTATCTTCGACCATGCGTCACCTGACACACATAAAATTTAATAAGCCACCGTAAAATTAGAAATGCATATCCAAACAGGCTGAGAAAATACTAAAACCTTATATTTTTCTTCCATTTCATATTCACTTCCTATTTTTGTTATTTTATTTATTGGACAAGAATATGCAAATTTCCGCTGTGAAAACTTTGTCCTAGTTTATTTTAACTTTAAGCTAAAGGCTAAGTTCTATGTGAAAGTTGTCTAAATAAAACTAATGTCATACAATTGAGAATAATAAATGTGAAGCGAAAGTAAACTTTCTCCTAAATTAATAAAAAATCTGAGTGATACTTTGACACTCTTTACTCATTTTCTTGTCTCATTTCTCACCATCTTGTTATTAATGCAATGTGTCTGTTCTTAATCTCTAAGAAAAATGGGACTTTTTCAGACCGATTGAAATGAACACACGCAGACGTATCACATGCTGTGACTGAGACAAAGCTGCGAAAGTAAGTAAATAGGTATACGTAAGTATTAATAAATATAAAGGAGTTTATAAAATAGATGTGATGTATTACTACATTGCGTTTGGTGAAAGTTTGCTCTGGGAACCGGAAATTGTATGAGCACTACTTGATGACAGACAAGGGCACACTCACCCTTATTACACACAAGACCACCGAGCGAAGCCATGCATCAGTGCTTTTTCCTCTGTCGGAGAAAGTATCGCTTTCACTCACTTCAATTTCACTCTCATCTAACTAAGGAACAGGGACAACATGGAATCCAGATCGTCGCTCTGTCGTCTATCTTTTTTTATTTTTTACTTTCTCCGCTTTCACTACCCGCCCGCACAGTAGGTAACAGCCTGTCTGCTTTCAGTTTCACACAGTCAACTAATAATCATAGTAATATGGCATTTTCATTCAAGACTTCATTTTTTGTCGTAAAGACAATGACGACAAAGGTTCCTAAAGGAAGCAAAGCGAGAAGGAAAGCGAACAAAAGTAAATAAGAAAAAAATCCAGATTTCCCCGAAAGAACTTTCACTGCCATTTTTTTGATGACATTGTACCATCCGGTTATTTTGATAATGCATCACACCATGTGATCAAGTGAGCGAGTTTGTAAAAGAAAAAAATGAAGAACGAAGAAACTGGCAAATAATAATAATAGAACTAATAATAATATTAAGCAGATGAAAAGAAAAGATGTTCGTAATGACAAATGAGAAAAATGTGTTTAACCTTTCTCTTTTTTCAGTCTACATTATTCTTGATCAGACAGAAGAGAATCCTTGTGATCAAGCAGCTCCCTTCTCGCTCGGGCTCATCATCGTCATCATTTTTCATTCTACAAGCACATATCAACCAGTCTGATCTAATCAGATGCTTCTTTTCTGTTCCTTTCTTTCCAACTTTTCTTTCTCTTTTGGTTTATTTTTTTATATTGTTCAAACTGACAAGCAACTATAAAATAAAATCAAACCAAAAGAAAGCGGAGACAGTGAGCAAACGAGCTTGAATGGAATGGGAGAAAGTTAGGTAGTTTCTCTAATAATGGAATCGAATGAAAACCTGGAAAAGAAAAAAATCTTTTATGAATTCAAACTAAACTGAATCCATCTTTCTATATTATACGATGATGAGGCTGACGATGAAGACGATGGCGATAGTAACGATAACGGAGGCGGTGTAAGTAAGCAGTGAAATGATACCTTAGGAAGACATTTAGGTACTTTTCATTCACTTCAATAAATAAACGCCGATCTTTGAATCAATCGAACCGTGCGGCTTTGCAGAGACTTCTCATGATCAGCATCAGTATTACTTTCACTGCATTTAATTTCAAATACAAAAGGCAAAAAAGAAACCGCTCAAGCGGTTGAACAGGAGAAAGTAGGAAGAAAATCAGTCATTGTAATTGTAACGTGGTCGATAAAAATATGAATGATCAATACGATGCCTTTCTTTATTTTTTTCTGGAGACCTTTCAGGTGCATGTTACTTTCTCTAGAATTTTTCATTTTTACTGTGTGCCAGCCTGATTCTGAAAATCGAGCGTATTTGTAATAGCGAGTGGATAAATTACTTTTTATGTAGATACATAATTGTACAATATTGCTGCTTTAATAATATTTTTAAACAAAACTAAAAAAATCTATGTTTAAACAAACGTAGTCTTACCTAAAATTGAATTTTCTTTGATTATTATTTTTTCTTTGAAGTGCTTGTTTCTTAACATAGTATAAAGAATAACGACGATGAAGTATTTGATTATTGAAAAATTATAAAGTGAAGGTAAAGTGAAAGTTGATTGATGTTATTTTATCTTGGAAAATCGGAATCCTCTTTGAAGGCAAGACACGTTTGTTACAAAACGTTTCATTATATAATCTTGCCATTCCGCATCTACTTTCAACTGCATGTTAAATAATAACACAGGTGATGGTGGTGCCTCGTCATCATCATCATCGTCATCACATGAACTACTATTTTGAATGGGGACTTTAAAGCACACCTTGTGCCTTTCATTTTCGTGTGCGTCACCAAAAAAAATGTTAAATTTTTTATTTTAACTTTAAGCTTCACTCGTCTTCCTGTGTGAGTACTTATGAAAAGGAAATTCATTTCTTTCTCCTCGTTTTCATTACATACATACACATGAATGGTGAAAGTGGTTTTTGGCTTGTTGAAAGTTGTTTACTTTTCACCACTTGCAGAATATTTTTTGCATGCATTTATTTCAAAAAAGTTTGTTGTTTTTTCCTGTCATTGTCATACTTTTTTGTCTTGCCCCAAGTCGTTGTATTTCCACTTCCACCTCTGCCTCGTCGAAAAAAGTGAAAGTGAATTTGTACAGGTACCCATGACTCTGCTCCTTGCCTAATCTTGATTATAAAAGATTTCCGTTTCAGTAGAAAGTAAGCAGCTGCTGTTTGCTGAAACTCTGTTTTTAGGGTAAGTAAGTGAAAGTGAGACGGGAGCTTTCAGTTTTTTCGAAACTTTCTTCTCTGCAAGTCGTTAATGTTCCCTCAGAGACGACAAAGGCAGACGAGGAGACAAACCCAAATGTAGCCGAAGAGAAAAGTGTTTCTTATCTTTGGTTCGTTTTCAGTGAAAAACGATATTACACTGGGGTATTGACATATGTGCTGTCACCGAGGCAAAAACCGTGACAAAAACTAAACTATCGGGCTTTCAATTTCCAGTAGATGTACATACATAGATAGTGGGTGGCAGTGTGCGAAATTATCGTTACGGTTATCGTTATTTCTTCTTACTAATTTTGTACGGTTCCTATTCCCATTAGAGTACATCGCATTGCATTACACTACGCACTTAAGTGAAAGTAAGATGAGACGAGAAGTGAGAAAGCAGAGAAAGCAGAGGGGTTGAGGTAAAAGCATCACTGATAGTATCACTCTATACTTTCTCCAGTTTTCCTTCCAGCCGGAGCGTTTTGCATTCCGGAACATGAGAAACAAGGAGAAAACTATCGGCATCATGATCACCATAACTTTCACCGGCAGTAGTTCACCATATTTAGGAATGCTCTGATATATTACAAACTGCCTCTGAAGGGAAAACCGGAATGATAAATGATAACTTGTTTTGTGGGTTATCGTTATGGCAAACATGGACATACATTTACGTTCAGAACTTTCCCCTGCTTTCTCCAGCTTCCCTTTCTATCTTCATACCATGTGTCAAATTCTGGAGAAAGTGCAAATTGTTCTACCTGGTTACATATTTACAAGGCTGTGTTATGTAAGGTGTATTAGGTAACACTGTTTTGTTTGCCTAGTGGCAACTCTTTCTCTCTCTTTTCTTTAAAAAATGTTATCCTCTGGACTATCTCGAAGGCTCGTTTGGACTCATTCATTTATTTCATTCGCTCATTCATAGACTCACTCAATCATTCACGCCCCAATGATATATTGCCGAGAGCATTTTCTACATAAATCCTGTCTTACATACACATCAATCCTTGTAGAGGTGCGGAGAAAGTCCTGCCTTTCTCCTAGCTCGCTTTCACCCACTTTCACAAAAAATACCTAGTTTTCTTTCTTACTACGGAATGGGACGGGACAGTCATTTAGGATTCGCCCTTAAAAATTCTTCTCTACTTTGTTTAATTTCTTGAATCACACCCATTTTTTTACATAACCACATTTTGCGAGAAAGTGGAGAAAGTTGTGACATACTTTTAATGCCAACGCCTACACGCTTGTTTGTGTTGTGGCGGAATGTAATGTATGAGTGTTTTTTGGGTTCATTTCATGAAAAAAGTGGGAAAATGATAAAAGAGAAAGCGAAAGATGAATGAAGACAGTTTAGTTTCAATATGCTTTCACTCCCACTTTCTCCATTTTGTGTTGTCCTGAAATTTATATATGTGCAGCTTACCGTGAACCATGCATAACATCAACTTTCTTAAGGGAGAAAGGAAAGCAGTTTAAAAAGATACTTTCACTTTCTTTCTCTTATTATGATTGAGTGGATGGAGAAAGTGAAGGCGAAAAGAAAGGAGAAATATGTGGATTGGAGAAAGCGGAAAATCCCCTATCGGAAGAAAACAACTCGACTGTGTTTATTTCTTTTGGAAAGCAAAAGAAAAGAAAGAAAGTGAAAGCAGGAAATGAAATAAATCTAAGTTGATGCTGATAATTTTGTGTGAATAAAGTGAAATGAGCGTTTACGTTACTGCGTTACTACGACGTTATTATTATACTTTCTCATTGAAAAAGAACTTTTGAGTTATTGCATTGTAGTGAAAGATTTTACACTGACTTTATTCTCTCTTGGAATTCGTACAATGCTACGAAGATTATTATTGTTATTATTATTGGAGTACCTTTAAAATAATGACTTTACTTCAGAGATTATCACGGGAGAAAGCAGATGAATATTTTTGGAAAAGGATTTTCACTTTCTCCTTGAAAGAAACTCTCATTCTTCTCTAAAAAATAAATTGCGTTTGATTGCCAAAAATAGAGAAAGAAAAGCAAAAGAATGTGGAGTAGTGAAAAGGATGCTTTCAAGTAGTTAAAACTTTCCTCCCATTTTGAATCACTGTTTTAGTGCTTTTATACGAGTTTACATAGTTCATTTTACATCGCGCTCTGAGTGGAAGGTGGCGACAGATTCGGTTGAGAAAAAGCGAGAACGCGAACGTAAAGGAAATATTAATGACATTGGTTAGTGATGTGCTCAGATACATAACCAACTTTTTAGCTCGCCATTAATTAATAATAAAATTCTTTGATGTGGGAGGGAAAGTTGATCAAGTGGACGTCCACCTTGAAATTAATTGAACCCGGATGCGGTTTATTACACAAAGTTATTAGTAACATTATTATGTAATCTAATGCATTATTGTTCTTTACTTTTCAAGTTCAAAAGCTCGTTTAATTAAAATGAAGTTAAAATTGTTCATTGATTGCTTTCACTTCCGGTTTCGTAGCTTTTCACAAATTGTTTTATATAATTTACCCGGCTACCTTTACTGTGCTCTAAGTTCTCACCGTTCCAGTTCCAATAATTTTAACTTTCGTTTAAGTGCTTTTGCTTTCAAACCGCCCAGTTTTAATTTGCTTAGGTTCGCTCTCTTCCCGTCACACTCTTTTTATTTTATTTATTGGCTAAAAATGTTTCCTGCTCCATAATTCAATTCATTACGAAACACCGGCTGCGACGCTCGCCGTCGGTGGTGCAAACGCGACAGATCCATGGTTTTTTCTCATCTCATTGTTTATTATGCACGTTGTGCTTATTTTACAACGCAAATGAGCCAGTCTGGCTGTATTTGGTAGATTTCGTAATTAACATGGCAATTCCTACCTGATTCCTTTGAAAAAGTGAAAGCAAGTGGAAGTAGACTAAGCGAACTATTAAATTCGCATATGGTACCGCATAAATTTAATTTTTGTGCCAGACACATTTCCAGACAGAAAAGCAAAACATGGGAAAAAAGTTAAAAATGTTAATGGTGTCAGATATTTTTTAAACGTGTGCATAATAAGCAAAAAACAAAAAGATTCCGCGAATTGGTAAAATGAATCGCGGATGTCAAACAAAGCAGAAACAACTAAGGCAGAAGCAGGAAGTTTTTGGAAAACTATTTGTAAATGACTTGGGGACTACAACGAAACCAGCATAAAGTAAGAGAAAGCGGAAGGAAGGAGGAATGGTAAAAGCAAACCAAAGTCAATTATAAAACGACATTCCAATCCTCTCTGCTCATGCTTTCTCCCATAACATAACATATCACATCACTCCAATGAACTGGAATTTCTCTCATGCAGAGATACAGTCCCTGCAAATTACACATACCTACCTAGATATCGAATGAGTTATAAAAAGCTACTCAGTTCCTGACAGTGCCATAACCACACAGATCATTTTCCAGAGCAAACATTTGCTGGGCTGATGTGATCTAATCCCTCTGCATTTTTCCTTTTCCCCTTATTTTATCCTGTCACGGAGAAAGTTGGAGAAAGTAAAACTGCATGCGGTAAGTTTTCCCTACCCGAGGCGTTTTACTTTCCTTTCCCAATGAGTCCCGGAAGCAGCAGATGAGGATAGTGAAGGTACACCGGCGAAAGTGGGGAAAGTAGCAGAAGGAAAGCAGTATCGGTAATAAAGACGTACTAGAGACAGGGGAAAAGTTGGATGAGAAAATGTACAATGTCGTTTGGCCGGGTTTGGTTTGATATTTTTATTTCCTTGTGCCACCAACCAGTTGCAGTACGGACAACCCTAACCAGAAAAACATCTCCAAAACTTACTCTAGGGTTGCGTTATCGTAACCAGAATGTGGAGAAAGTCGCCCGAAGAGAAAATACCATAACATAACACTGACTGTTACCTTCTCCAAACATAGTTCTTGCTTTCTCTCTACTTTCCCTTCATTCGATTTCCTAACTCCTCTCACTCCTCAGATGGATTGCATGAAGAAAGTAAAGGAGAAAATAGGATTCTTGGGAGTTCTCCGACTCCTGGTGCTTCCACTCCTCTTACTAACTTTCTCCTTATTACGACACCACAACACAACGAAGAAAAACATCACATCACTCCTCATTCACTATGTATCACGTCGCTGGTAAAATAATATTGCCTGTAAGACACCAAAAATTATTGGAGTTGGGCAAGCTTTTCATGGATGGAGAAAGCGGCAAGTGGGAGCAGGTATATACATATTAAACATTTGTTGCAACAAACAACATTTTTATGTACTAAAGGAGGACAAAGGTAGAAAATATTTTGAGACTGTGCTGCAATAGACAGAGTGCTCAATAGACATTGTTGCTTTCTCCGCTGAAAGTGATTTCTAAGACGAAAAAGAAAACTTAAAAGGAAATGCAGTAAAATTGTAAATGGATGGATTGTTTTCTCCTCAAGAAGTGCCCAAGAAAAAAGTGAATTTACTCCTGGGAGAAAGCGAGAAAGAGAAAGGCCACTCGGTATGCATACACCTACTGGAAAATCCTGAATCTTTCTTGATGGCTGAACAAAAAACGAGCTATTGCTTAACAAGTGATTGGGCGACTGGGAAAAAAGTAGGGGAAGCTTTCGTTGTTCATGTATCACTGGCTCCTTTGTAACTGCTCTATTTCGTAATATCCGCTTTCTCTTTTTCTTACTACTTTTCTTTTGTTTCGTTTCCAGTACTCATACAATTCCATGCTTTGCTTAAGTAAAATGCTTCCTCTTCATCTTCATCTCCCTGACCCTTCACGCAGTCATGCACAACTTTTCCCTCGAAAAAATCTACTTTCACCCTCACACTTTCCTCGACCACAAAACAGATACATCATAGTATGGACAAACGGGTGGTAGCCACTTTCTTCTGTCAATTCCTATTCAATTTTTTGCTTTCTCGTTTGTCCACTCAGCGGAGAAAGTGGAAAATGTTCATGTACGGGGAGAACACTGTGTGAAAGCCACCAGGGCATAAAATATATTTCGGTTTCATTCTTGCAGTACGAACATTTCTCTACCAAAGTTTGTGAAACAGGAAAAAGCGGCAGTAGCAGCATCATAAAGTGTACCAGTAAAAACAAAAGATGCAGCTTTCCCTCACCCATCCATTAAATGTGTTGGTAAATAAATTATCGGGACAAATTGAGAGCAACAAGAAGACAAAACGAAAGAAAAAGAGAAATAAAATAGATAACGAAAGCAAGAGTCGGAAAAGCGGGGATGAGAGGAGATAAAACAGAAAAAACAAACGATGGTACCTACACAGACCTACCTTACGTTGCCTACCTTTCTCCTTGTTTTCTTCCACCGACACTTTTGCCGAGAAGAGAAAACTTAAGGAGTTAAGAGATGTGTAATGTGAGCCGTGGAAAAATAGGACAAAGAAACCAAAAATACAACTTTTTTCCTGCCACATATATTCCCCATTATAATGCCTAAATGATGTGCCTCTAGGAAAAAGCAAAAACGAAAAGCTTAATAATAAAAGTTGCACACTTACACAAGTCTTTATTGTTGTTTGGCCAGACCAAAAAACCAACGTCGTGAGCAATACACATATGTACATATAACAAACAACAACAAAAACAGATAAACATTCAATGTGTACTTTTCTTTTTTCTTTCTCCGGAGAAAGTAAAATATTAGGAAAATGCCACCATTTTCTTTTTCATGATACTCCACGCTTTCCAGACTCCTTTCCACTTCGCACACAAAACCTACTTCCGGAATTGTCCTTTATGCCTTATATAAAAATATCTCTAAGAAGCCGCCGCACTTTCACTGGAGAAAGTGGGGATGATGCTGCTACTGATGATGGTGATGATGCGGCTCGTGATGATAGAAAAAACTCAGGAAATAAAGGAAAACGTTTTAATGCTTATGGAGACATGACATGAAAGGAAGAGGACGAAGAAGCGCCTTTTTGTTACGAAATGTTGAGTGGAGAAAGCGGTGAAAGTGTGCATGAAAAAAAAATGAAAAAAAAAACTTTTTAGAAGATGAAAAATTTCATGAGTTGGTACATTGGTGGGTGGTACATGATCATGGGCTATATGATACCGTTTCCATCCTGCGTTTTTGCGGTGTTTTTATTTTATTTTATAAAAGAACCAGGAAATGGCTGGAGTACTTTTTAAAAAGAAAATAGAGGTTTTAAGGGTAGAGCAATAAAACCAAGTAAATATTTAAAGAAATGTCCGTCTGTTGTTGTTAAAAGTGAAAAACTTTCCCCTTCCTCTGAAGAGGAGAACGGAAAAATGAAAAGTGGAAATGATGACGTGGGTTGATGGCTGGTGCGTTTATTCTAGGACTTTGTCATTTTCCAAGATACACTGAATTCAATACGGATACTTAAATAAAATTACTTTCATCATTAAAAGTGTTTGTCAAGCTGAACACAATTTTTCCCTTTTTTTATTGCGCTTTTCGTTTCATGTTGATTTTCCTTGTGAAAGAAAAAAATATTTAAATTGGTGTACCTAATGTGGGTGTGAGAAAGTTTCAGTTTGAATAAGGATACGGAGAAAGTGTTGGTTGAATGGGAGTGTTCGATGGAAAATAAAATCCAAGCTGCTGATTGCCACGATGTACGTACATAAATAGACTTTTAGCATGGCTCAGAAAACTGCTCAAAAATTGTTCAACTGTATTAGATGTCATTTAGGGATTTTTCACCAATCCCATCTTTCTACTTTCCCTGTTCCAAAAGAAAGCAGCAAAAAAGCAGAAAATTGCGCGCAAATCGTGACAAGATTCTCTTCCGGAGGTTTAATTTCCTACACAGGGAAAACTTTCTAAAGCATAAAACTACCTGACTGATTCTACACTCACTTCACTCAACTAACTAGATAGGGCAAATGACGGAAGTGGAGAAAATCTTTTGCAGAAGAGAAAGTAAAAATACATTAGGAAGTGTATTTTACTCGAACGATGATATTTCGCAACCTGATAATCACAAATCCTAGCCTAAAACGGAGCGAGACAAACGCCCAGTTGAACCCAATAAATGAGTTACGCTATTACTCATGTGTGATGTAAATGGAAAAATGATAAAGTTTTGGATTCTGGTGAAAGTAGGGTAGAAGTAAAACTGTAAAAATGATGTAAAATAGATTGAATTTCCCCGTCGGCAAAAGAAAGAAGCAAACATTTATCTAAGGAGTGTCGCTTTCACTCATTTTCACTGACGGTTGTTCGTTTTATGAGCCAAGAATTCAAATTATTAATGTGGGTAACCAGTGGATACTTTCACTTCCACCGGACAGCTTTAATAAAAGAGAAAGTGGTGAAAGTACAAAGAGGAAAGATTTGCTCGGGCGCGTTTCCTGTTTTGAATATGGCGTTTTTTATTTATCAGTCAACATGTGCGAAAAGCGGAAGCGTGGGAAGAGTAAAAGCACAAGTAACTTTCACTTTGGTGTTTATTTAGTATAAGCACAGCAGCTTTTGAATATTATTAACTCAGAAGCAGTTTCTTGGAAAAGGTGGAGCTTTCTCCTGACGACAGGACTTCATCTCATTTTTGTCTGTCAAGAATTACATTTTTTGCTGGAGAAAGTTCTTATGCAATACACTTTTCAAAAAGAGAAAGTACCTACAGGATATATAGCGTAACGTAAAAAACGTTTTCGTAAACGTGTACTTCTTTATCATTGTGCTTTGCTCAGCTTCGCTGCGTAGGTGAATCACTATATAAAAACAGTTTCTTTCTCCAGTTTCTCCGGAAAAGACCCACGCTTTCTTATGCATAATACAAACCACGAAACGAGCTCCCCACGACTAATACTGTGAGAGCTTGGTCTGGTTTGGTTTGGTTGGTCGGACAGACTGACTTGACTTTCACTGCTTTCACTTGCTTTCACTGTACATATGTAGTTCTTAAGTGCACCGTTAAAATGTATTTTGCAAACATCGCACAGGGACACGTCCACATTTTTGTTGAGCTCTATAAACTACAGAAGACGTGGATGAAAACGAAATGAAGTCGTGAGGAAAGAAGTGAAGTAAAAGTAAAATAAAACCCACGCCATGACTTGCCATGCCTTTCTTTTTACTTTCTCTTTTTTGGCACTTCGTGCGTTTTGGCTATTCGAGTTGTGTGACTCTGAGTGAAAGGAACATTTTATATGAATGCTTTTCGAATTCCGAAAATTTGGAGCAAATTTGCGTCGCAGAGTTCTTTTAAAAATTTTATATTTTTGAATGAAAGGCATAAATGAGAAAAGTCACTTTCTCCGAAAACGCACCACTTTGCTCGGTTTTGACTTTAGAGACTTTAGAAAGTAGAGAAAGTAAGAGCGAATTATCTGGAATGAAGTGATCCATATTCCAAAAGTCGTCGCAGTATTCCAAAAGATGAGAAATCATAAAGACACTGTAAAAATTATGAGACATTCATTTCTCACAAAGTAGGAGACCTACGTAAACTACATCAAGCTTTTCATTTAAGCAATGGAACAAGTGAAAGTCGTCAAAATCTGCGTATGTGTGAAACTGTCCCATTTTAACACTCATTCACTTTTTCAACCGAAATAACAACCAAAAATATTCACACAAGACATGTGCCATCATAATAAAAAATCATAAAAGGCCAACATGATGTACACACATGACTGTGTGAAATGAGTAAAAGTCAAGTTGCAGTGGGAAAAGTCACTCTGGTTTTGTTCCGTTCCACCATAACGACACTATCACATCCCACACACATGAAGTAGTTCAAATTCACTACAAGATGAAAATGAGGATGAAGATGAGGAAAAGTTATATAGTGGAATACTTTCTCTGCTTTCTTTTTTACTTTATTTTTCTTGGAAGGAGAGAAAGGACTTCCTCTTTCTTATTCTTTTTTTTTCTCGTAAATCCCATATGCGCAATGCACGTCATGATGATATTGTGTGAGTAAGAACATTTCTCAGAACTGAGAAGAAAAAAATCTCTTTTAAACTTTTGATGAGGTATCAAATAAAAGCAGCCATTTTTATCTGACTTTCTCCACACACAAACACGCGGAGAAAAACTGATACGGATACTGTTCCCCTGAACAATACATTTTTGACCCTTTTTCCCTTCAGCTGAATGGAGATGAAAAAGTGAAGTGAAAGCAAAGGATGCACGTGGTGTGGTGATAATGATACAAAACACAAAAAGATGCTTAAATAATATCTGGGGATGAGATGGGATAAGCCAAAAATATATATTCATGTAACATCCGGTTTTTCAGAGAAAGCAATCATAAAATTGCACAATATACATTCAATACATTCTTATGTGATGTGCTGGAGAAAGCAGACATATAAAGTTGTGTTGTTGTGGAGGAGACGCCTGTGTGAATGAGAAGTGGAAATAAAAGTAGAGCTGAAGCACACTTGGAGAAAGTAGAGTGAAAGTGGGAGAAGGAAAAGAGAAGAGGAAACCTGAATGAAAATATTCCCACAAGTGTGTGACCATCCATTTAATAGGCGTGTGACGATTTTTTTGGCGAACAAATTTATTTTTTTGTGGGTATAATATTACAAGAGAATACAAATAAAATAAAATAAAGTAGAAAGTAAAAGACACACTGCAGAAGTAACAAGCAAATGTGAAAGCATTGCGGTGAAAGTGTGGATGGAAAGGCTGGTATTTTTACAGATGGTGGTTATTTGCTTGCCGGAGGAACCCCCAGGATGCAATGAAAAGAGGAGGATGAACTTTGGATTTTCGATGGAGTGAGAGAATGAGTGAAACTCGTTGTGACATTTTTGCGTTCGTTTTTGTCCTGGTTAACACGTTCAACACCACCATCATGAGGATTCATTCATGGAGTGAGAACAAGAGCTACTTTTTCGATTGAGACACTCAAACCCATTGTGTGAAATGCCAATTTTCTCCAACTGTTGAGTTGAGTTAACTCGACGAAAGTCTCGGGTTTTTCTTTTCTTCTTTACATTCAATTTTTTTGCTCTGTTCAAAGAAAGAATAACATAGCAGAGCATAATACTACACATAGTGTGACCTTTTCCCAGATGACAAATGTACTTTTATGGACATTTTTGTTTTATGTACATTTTGTCTTTTTCCTCTGCATTCTTTTTTTTTCTTGTCTGATAAACAGAAAAAAACGTGAAGCTCATCTGTTTATTTTAGTTTTCTCTGAGGTTTTCCCGTCCACGTCCGTCCATGTGTCTCTAAGTAAGAATTTTGTATTTTTGTACTCACATGTCTAATTCTTGCCAGTGCTGAAGAAAACAAAAAGCAGGCTGTAATATCATAATGTAATACGTCTGTTTATTATTTGTACGTGCATATCTCGGAGAAAGGCAGAGAAAGAGTTTTTTCTTATTAGCCTACAGATGTATACACACCTGGATATTATCGTTGCCGTTGTAATAATAATAATAGCAACCAAACCCATTGAATTTTTCCTCTTCGGTAGAAAATCGATAGAACAATAATAATATATGGGCACGGCCAATGTCCTAAAGGAGAAATATTGTCATGCAGATAATCAGTTACTTGTTACTATATTGCCGCATAAGGTTGGTCGCTTAGCTCGGTGGCCGAGAAAAAAGAGGGGCGGAGTTAAAATGGTTTTAACGCAGTGACACTTTTACTAAAGAAAAAGTAATGAAAATACAGCAATTATGATAGTAAAACATAACATAACGGCCACTACAACTCACAACGGAAGCAAAAAGATAATTATAAATATAATCGTATAATGTAATAATAAAATTTTTTAGCTCGCACTGTGCAAACACTGAATTTCCGCGAAATCAGACAAAAAAGTCTGCCAGCATCAGAGAGGTGGAAGCAAACGTCCTCTTCAACCAAATTTTCATTAATTTTCCTTCAGTAAAAGTGTCACTGCGTTAAAACCACTTTAACTCCGCCCCTCTTTTTTCTCGGCCACCGAGCTAAGCGACCAACCTTATGCGGCAATATAGTAACAAGTAACTGATTATCTGCATGACAATATTTTTCCTTTAGGACATTGGGCACGGCGTTGCATTGGCTTCCACCATGCTTTCACTCACTTTCACAAGAAATGCAAACGTACGTACGTACACAGTTCGCTGGTGAAGTGAGTGAACACGACATCATATCATTGCCTAATAATATTCCGTTTTTTCTTATTGGTTTAACCTAACCAGCGAAATGAAACTTTTTGCTTGATGGTGGTGAAAGCGGTGAAAGCCAAAAGCCACTGAAGTAAGTAAGTAAGCGAGCCAGTAAGCCCGCAAAAAAGTTCCTGGCTAATGCACATTATACACAATGCTCACATTTACACTTGTGTAACATTTTGTTATGTTATGTTGTGACATGTGAAAGTCAGAGGAGCAAGAGTGAAAGCAGAAGAGAAAAAGGTTACCTCTATCAGTGGAGCATAACATTACGGAGATGGAGCGAGTCTTTTTGTAATATATATGTAAATACAACTGTAATATCTGTCTAAGCAATGTTATCCAAGTTCAAGTTACCTACGTGGTTTTTCCAAGTGTGAGTGAAAGCGTCCATCCAACCTTTTCATGTAAGAAAGAAAAGACTTGGCACACACACACAAAACATGTAACATCTAATACATATTTATCTCCTGAGGTTGAGGTTTCATTGAAGTGAGGTGTTTCGTGGAGGCTTCAGTTGTTGCTAACATTTTTTCTTCTTCTTGAACATTCCTGCTTTACATAAGTAAAGTAATACAGCACCGCTATGATTTGATGTGTAAGTATGATGGATTAAATGTATAGTTACATCGATGGTTGTATGAGTGCGAGTGTAACACTTCAACTTCAACTCGCATTTTATCACCGTGCGGGTTCGCTCTGCTTTTGTGGCTGTGATAATAATAATGTGGGAGTGTGTCAATTTTCTACTGTCTCGCCCACCGACTTTTACTTTGTGGTACATGCAGGCAGGTACAGGTTATTTTTTGGATTTTTAATATAGAATATCTCATTCCATGAGATCGCTCACTTGATTTTCACCAAATGAAAAACTCTTTTTGGTTATACTTTATTACCGTACCGCAGCGGCTGACATTCCCACTACGCCGTAATATAAACGATTACATGCAATGAGTGAGTGAGTGATGAAAGTTTTTTGGTGGAAAACCTATCCCGTCTCGTTCATGTTGAATTGTGTGGTGGAGAGGAAAAAGGGAAAAGTCAGCACAAACCTGAACCTGGGAGAAAAAAACACTAAGCAAAACGAAAATCCAGAAAAACCAAGGAAGGAAAGGAAAATGAGGGACAAAAGTGATTTGTGAGTTTGAGTGTGGCTTCAACGGGATTTGACTTTGACGGTCAATAATGTTTCGTCATTTAATGTGCCAAGTGGTGATAGTCGTTGTCGTTGTGGTGGTGTTGGTGTTTCTCCAGAAATATCCTGGAAAAACATTGAAACACGTTCTTCTCGGAAAACCAGTCATTATTACCTTCATCAGCCAGCACAAAAACATCAAGATACGTGTGTAGTAAGGTACGTTACGGGAAAGTGGAGAAAGCACATACAAAGGTAATATAAAACTGTTCCACATACTAAGACTAACTCAAACTGTTTTCCCCAGAGAGTTAGACACAAGAAATAAAAACATTCCCAGTCATTAACTTACTCTTCTCTGTATTATATTTGTGTGGTGAAGGTTGGTAAAAGTAGGAGAAAGTGCGTGTATCTATGTTTGTACTTATGTATAAACTCCTCTGTGTATAACTGTCAAGTCGGGGAAAAAGGTTTATTTCCCATTAGGAAAAATGTAATCCTTCTCATTTTCACCGGATTTTCCCTTCTTCTTATTTCCTTCCTCTCTTTCCCAGCATCCATTGCTTTCTCCACTCCACTTTCTCCTTTCCTTATTTCGTTTCCCTTTTTTGTCTCTTTTTGGTGACGGTGACACATTTACAACGCAACCACCAAGAAAAAATTATTCTGGTGTTGTATTGTAACACTAAACTTCTCAGACTTTCTCTTTGTAGAGACGGACAGCTTAATGATTTACAAGCGCGTCTTTTTTCCTGCTCCGCTACCACAGTGTCGATTCCAAAATTACTGTGCTGGTAAAAGTTTGTTTGTGTTACTTTCACCGGCACAAAATAGTAACAAAATACGGTTTTGCTGATCTGTCGCGTTCTTTTCTGACAAGGAGAAAGAAATGGTAATAAAAAGAGAAAGCGAGATGCAGAATAAGCAAAAGGAACCTTTCCAAAAATAAATGAGAATGGAGTAACAAACTCATTTCGTAATAATATTATATTCTATTGCTGACTGACAGACCAAACAAGACAGATTCATCAAAGTGGTGCTGCTGCTTGTATTGTATTGTGACTGTCTTTTTTGGAGAAAGTAAAATAAGAAAGTGGAAATTAAAGGAGGGTGAAAGCAAAGTGAAAGTTATAAGAGGGGTATAGTTTTATTGCTTACTTACTTTTCTTTTGTTGTACTTTTTGGAGCAGGAGAAAGTGGAAGGAATCAAAAAGAAGGAGAATTGTGCAAAGGAAGCAGAATAATAATGGGACATTATCAAAAAGCCCTTTGTAATGCATACGTCTTCGTTTGTTACGCAAACTTGTGCAAACGAAAATCTTAAATTACGTACGAAGAAACGTGGGGGCTTTCACTACGTAAGTTTTAAAAGCAGAGAGCAAACGGAAAAATAAAAGTGAGACCAGATGAGATGAGTACCTCAAGCTCCGACTCGTGGATTCTCATAGCCCTGACGATCCTCGTGGTCCTGCTGCTCTTCTATCTCTCTAAGAAGGTGAGTGAAAGCATCTGAACATTTCTGAGCGTTCTTTTTTCCTTTATATGTGTCCATTTACCATTTCCTACAATTCGCTTTCTCTCGACCATGAGGAAATTTTTATTTTCTCTGTTAGTATTTTGCTTCATTATGGCAGCAAGCCACGTAGAAAGGTAAATATTATTTTGTGTCCACTCGTTCCTCTGTGTTGTCCTGCTTTCTCCGAAAATATTGTGCATCTTTTATAACATGCTTTTATAAGTACACGTGTAATAAATATCGTAATAATATTATTACGGTGAAAGTCCGAAGAAAACATTTGTTCTCTCTGCCTTGTACTGGAACAACCAGAACAACATAACATAACATAGCGTAACATGCGTCCACTTGTAGGAAAAAGCGGAATGTTCTCGGTTTCATTTAAAATTGATTTCCTTTGGTCTACCCCCAGCGGTTTCCCGTATTAACTTTCCAGTTTTCCTAACATTCATCTTCCTTGCCTTTCCTGCCTTTTTATGTCCTTTTCCTATTATGCAGTAAAGTGAGTGAAAGTACATACGTACTTTCTCCACATGTTAGAGTATTATCTTGTGCTGTTATATTGCTTCCCAATCTCAATGTATCATGTAGTGTCCACATAGCCATGTGTAATATAATATAATATTATATTAGATACCATGTCGTGTCTCCCTGCTTTCTCTTTTTTTCTTTCCTGCTTTATCCTAATTCTTTTCCTTTCGGAGAAGTGAATGGATCACACTATAGAGACTAGACAGACCGAAGAAGATTTTCTTTCTCCAGACGAGTCACTACTCCGTCGTCTCTTTTTTACTGCTTTCTCCAACTTTCTCCAACACATATGTAGTAATACCCTCTCCAACTTTCCCTACTTTAACCATTTATCCATGCGACATCCTCCTTCAGATTTTAATGCTTTTTCCACACACACAAAATTGCCGGGAAATCCCTGAAAATCCTTTACATTTTTTTCTAGTAGAGAAAAGCAAAACATCTTTTAAAATGTTTTTCTTTCTTTTTTTGGATTTTTATGATTATCCATCCAACAGATGATATGCAACAGCTATGGAAGTTCCGAAGACGACGAGGAAGGGTCACATTCACCGACCTCCAGCTCGTCAACAGCTTTCTCCGATTACTTTGCCGGATACTACCAGGAAGGTGCTACAACCGCTGGGGTTGGTCCGTTTGACCCGCTAAATGCACAACTTTCTAATAGTGAAAGTACTACCGAAACTGATCGTGATAACGGTGTTGCAGCGACTGCGAGCAACTTGGATTTCACAACATCAACCGAATCGCCTACGGAGATGGAGGGTTTGGAGGATCGAAGAAATAATAATAATAACAGTAATAATCGGGCTGGAAGGGGTATTTTGGAATTTAGTGGTTTACCACTGCCACTGTTGGAACGAAGAGAAAATGAGCTGCCGGGAAATGCCCCAATATCAATCATCTGTAATGCGGACCTGGAAAGAAGAGCGATGCTCGAGAGGCAGCTGCGTAATCAGATTGGGAAAATTGTGCGGGCTGAGCAAGAAATCCAAAGATTGATTCATCTACTCGGTCTTTCTGGGCTTGGAAACGGTAAGAAAAAAGAAAGTGGAGTGGAGTGAGTAATAAGTAATAGGATGTTATTTCCAGCAGGAAACGGAGCTGGCCAATGAAGATCTTTTGATTTGGGCCGATCCGTGATTTTTTCAGTTCATTAGATTCCAATTTAAAAGGAAGAGGAAGGAAAGTAAAATGAGAGCAATACATTTCACACTTTCACTGGTGGGTAGTTCAAGCGGCTTTTCAAGGAATCCCGTTTGTTTGAAGATTTGGTTAAATTTGTGAATTAGGATTCACGGGATGCTTTTGCTTTGCTTTCTCTTGCTCCAATTTATGTGGAAAGCAGACCGGGCCAGGGCCGACTTTGACTTCATTTTATTTCCCAATAATGACCTTTTCTCGCCAATGTAATCGAGACCGACAGAAAACCAAAACATTTCATTCTCATTTCCCAAATATTCCTTGATAATGGCAAATAGAGAAAGTTCAGATCCAACTTTCTCTTTAATAACATAATGATTTTGTCTGTGGCTTCAAAGGTCATTTTATTTTATTTATTTTATTAGCTTTTAAACTCTCGCTCTAACGGAGAAAGCAATTCCAGACTTTCACTCCGACTCTATTCCATTCTGTAGTGATAACGTAATGATTTTAATGTTTCAGGAATCCGCTCGCCATCCTACCTTAATAATGTGATGATGGCGAGAGCGACGCTGCAAATGAGGTCGAATCAGATCCATCGCCATTCTCCGAACAACAATGCCAACTTTCACGAAGCAACACCATTATCTGTCCATGTCGACGCAACAGCTCCCACTTTCACCACCACCACCACAACAGAGACACAGACAGAGTCGGGCTTGGACGCCACATCAACGCAACTTCACCATAATCATCAAAATAATAACAATCATAATAACAATCAAAACAATACGCTTGCCCCTGCCTTAGCTGATAAAGACCACGATAACAATAATCTTCACAGGACATCGTCAACATCCGGTGAAAGTAATCATAATCATCATCTTCATTTCCAACAACATCCAAATCCACCTGCACCTGAATCTCGGCACATTTCACCCAGTGAAAGTTCAAGTTGTGTACTTAACCCAGAGTACCTTTCATGTGGTTTCGATACTTTCACTGCTTTCACTCCTACTGCTGCAAGACAATGCAACCCGGGCTACTGCTACTGTGCTGCACCAACTAGTCAGACTAGAAGAATGCTGATGCTGAGACGACTCTTGATGTTGCCTTCTTTATCCGCTCTTACTTTCACTGGAGAAAGCAATTGTATAGCAGCAGCAACAAGGGAATACGAACGTGAAAGAGGATCCATAGATTCACACTCTCACTATCATCTTCATTATCATGGTCGTGAGCGAGATCGGAATTCAGGAGCAGCAGCTTTTATTAGTAGAATGAGCCCGGGTGAAAGTGACGAGTATAACGATAATCCACCGGCTTACGAAGAGTGTGTGAATCGAGCTACAAATTTGCAAAATTGCAATGAGCGATTCGTGGAAAACCGAGTAAATCATATTAGTTCCATTAATAGTAACAGCCACATTCCTATCAAAAACAGGGTCGTAAGCGGCGTAAACATCTAGATTGTTTTATTTAGACTGGAAAACAAAAACGTACTTAGCGCTTTTCTCTTTAAATTTGAGATATTTTCTACTCTCAGCCAAATTTCGTTTTCATTGGATCGAACAGTTTGGGAACAACTTGTTGTGAATGAACGAACAAAGTGGTAATGATGATGATGGAGCGGAAGTGGAGAAAGTAGTGAAAGTGGAGGGGAGAAAAGTAAATGCAATGCAAATATTTGGAGTTCGGATTTTATTTTTAGTCGGAGAGAAAAAGCAAGGCAATCAGTGTTACATGCATAGGTATGTCTGTTCAAAAGTGTTTTTGTTTATGAACAAACAAAGTATAAAAGCATAGATAGATACAATGTTTGTTATTATAGGATTTTTGGAAAGTGGTGGAGGTGGAGGTAACGCTTTTTATACTAGAAGGAACAATCAGGCTGATGTGCTTTCATTCACTCACCTAAGAGAAAGTTAAATGGACCACGAAGCAATCAGAGAAGCAAAAAGTAAAGTAGGTTGGAAAAGATGCGCATCCTTTGAATGAAAAAGAGAAAGCAACACTTGAACTTTATTAATTAGCAGTTTGAGGCAGAATTTTACGCTGCTACTGGTGCAAACAAAACACGAGGTGGAGGTAGATGTGGACGTGGAGGACGACGAGACGAGATACCCATAATTTATGGCAAGGAGTCACTGGAAAGATTCCCAAATTCAATGGGTCGGGTCCGCGTAGTAGTGAAAGCAGAGAGATAGTGCAGACATATAGTACCTAAAGCAGATAATATTATGGTGTTACAATAATAATAAAAACAATCGCGGTGAAACGTAATGAAAAACAAGTATTTCCAGCAAGTAAAGCATGGGGCTTTTGTGTTGTAGTAGGGAGAGTGGAGAAAGTAGACAAAGAAAGAGAAAGTTAACTGGTGTGATGAACTATGTGAACTATAAAAAAGTTGAGAGAAAAAGAGAAAGCAGCTACTATACTGCTGCTAGTACTCAACTAAACAACAGTCAACTGTTACTCTCTACTTTTTTCGCTTTCTTTCCAAATGAGTGAAAGTGGAGAAAGCGAGTGGAGCTCGCTAAGACTTTTCTCCTGCTTCCTAATAAAACATGAGATTCGCCCTTGCTCCTTTCTCCTTCTTTTTGTCTTTCTTCTCTTTCAGGCTGCTTTCTCCTTTATTTTTTAAGCAGAATGAAAGCTGCGTTCCGGTGAAAGCATGTGTATATGTATATTTTCGATTTGCGATACGCCGCCAGCAGGAGGCAGACCAGCACTAGTAGCGACCAGCTAATAATTCCATATTATGTATTTTACACTACTCCTAAGATACGTGGGCCATAATAATGTAGACAAAGTACACATCTCATAAATTGGAAAAGTTTTTTTGCAAAAGCAAATAAAGGAAAGTTTTCACTGTAATCTAATAGTCAAATTGCTTTCTCTTCTTGATTCTACTCATTTACTTTAAATAGAGTACCTATAGCCTCCCAGTTAAAAAACATGTCGATCGTTTTAGACTTACATAGGTTCATAGGTACCCCTTTCTGCTTTCTCCTCCACCTTCCCTTTTTAGGAGACGGACAGAAGAATGGAGCACTTGGATGACGGAACATTGCGAGAGCTGGAGTTTGAGTTTTAAGTAGACTAAATAATGGCTGTGATATGATATGATATTATAGAAGCTAATGGTACACTAACGGTAAGACTAACGGTAACAGTCGCAAATGGAGCATGTGTCATGTCATATCATATAATATACATATCTGTGCCCCTTAACATTCATACCTCGTCCGCTCTTCCTTTCCCTTCATCGTCTCGTTCTTCTTTCGCTGGAAGCAAGAAGAAGGGAAGGGAAAGCAGATAAAAACTACGTTTTGCCTTTTGTACACCTCTGCTTTCTCTCCGTTTTCTCTTTCCCTTCCCTGTTGCGGCTCTTTCTGTTGCATCGAATCGGTAGCTAGCATCGGCATGTCGCTGACATCAAGCCACCACGCACACATAAGTACTGGAGTAAAGTAGCAAAGATAAATGAAAATGAGCTTCTCGTCGGAATTTTTGATTCCGAATTCCTTCCCTACTTTCACAGCTTCCTACATTAGCAGAAGTGAAAGCAGAAGTGGATGTGGAGAAGTTCCCTTTCCTGTTACCCTTACCCACACTAGCTGCAGTAAGTTCGGAAAAAGTTTTTTTTGGAGCCGGGGCCGAGAGAAAGCAACAGGGAAGTACTGGAAAGAATGGAAGGCAAATAACAACTTTCTCCTTTTTCACGATTGTATCATTAAATCATGAAAATCTAATGTAATATAATATAAACTAATGTAGTGTAATGTAATGCAAGGAAGGACAAGCAGCGGCGTCATGATTTCACATAGAATATTTGATAATATGATAGAAGCCATGTACAACATACCTACGCACAACTTTCACTTCAATTTTTTATTTATTGATGCTAAACGCAAAAAATCCTTTGTGCACTCAATATAACAACACAAAATAGCGTAACATAACATAACGTAATGAACAAAACGAAGGAAAAGTTGATCATACCATAATAACTTACAAGGAATGCTGATCACAGGACAAAGAGTGAAAGCAATGTTGTCGATGTCATCATCATCCTCGACAAAGAAGACGAAGAAGAGGAGGAAGGCTCTCTTTCAAGTACTATCTCGTTAGCGTAATGCTTCGTCGGTGATTCTTTTCTGAGTCTGCCTTTCCAAAAATAAAGTAAAATAACAACTCAGAAGCCTAGAAGGGACACTCAACTCTACTACTCACCAAGTCAGAGTCAGATACATACTTGAAAAAGTGAAAGTACCTATATAAGGTACAAAATACAAAATTTATAAAAAACTGTCGCTTCCATATAAAAATATAAATTGCAGTCCAAACTAGAGATTAGTTCAAAAAAAATGAAAGCACATTCGATTGGAAAGGTGAAAGTACGCAGAAAGTACAGAAGAGGTAAAATTATCTGTGAACGACAAGTTTCACGTTTCACTGTTGATTCCCTCTTGTTTGTGTCGAATTGGAGGGAGAAAAAGTGAAAGTATGAGATTGCATTAGCTCACTCATATGAGCAACAAACAAAAATTTAACGAGACGAACGACAAAGGACGTCATGTCATTCGTGAATAACACAATTTGTCATTATTTAATACATGCTTTTGCAAATTAGGTACATCAACTGAAAGTAAACTTTCACTATTGAGAAATCGATATTGCACAGTTCATTATGAAACCATTAAACCGAATGTAGAAATGTACCTATTACAACAATTACAATTAAAATATTGCTAATACTATAACCCTGAATAGTTTGAACGTGTCCGACAGTGACATCAGTTGTTTGTGAAAGTTGCCGCTATCAATGTGACTTTGTGACATGTTGTGTATTTAAATAAAACCAACACTTTTCCAACAACAAACTTTTTTGAAAGAGATGGTTTAATGGAGCGACCGGTTTCGCATGAAAAATTGCTTCATCAGGCTC
>VYYJ01000716.1:0-46446 GCA_021029165.1 Cyphoderus albinus | reverse complement strand
CAATAAAAAATTGATATCTGACAGGGCTCAAGTGATAATCTGGTGAATAAAAAAGGGAACAGAAAAAGACGAAGCGAACAGAGAAGATGATGTGAGGAGTGACTGAACCGAGAGAGTGGATAGGAGATACAAGGGAAAAATTTGGGAGAAGGGCAAAGAAGAGAGAAGAATCGGCGAGATAATAGTTCATAGGACGGGTAGCGCAGAAGAGTGGTATTAACATCACAGCAGTGTAGTAACTGGTCATAAGCAAAGAAGAGATCCAAATGAACACATGTAACAACTCTCTTTCTCTTGTCAAATTTTTTGTTCTCCTGTAGAAGTGGTGGTGGTTGGATTGGATGGTTGGCTCGTTCACTCACTGGGGATAGCATGTGCACGTGTTTTATGACAAGCTTTATTCCCACTAAATAGTGGTTTTACTACCATCAGGACAAACCATTATGATTTGGTACGTACGCATGGAAAAAAGAAAATGCGCTCGTTTGTTCGTTCGAACATCAAGTGGGAGACTAATGCGACAACAAGATAACTTGCAGCAATATTTTGTACAACCATTTCTTTAATAATACGAACGAGCAACTAACCTATTCTACTTTTTACATTGTACTACATAAAATAACGTACTATTTTTTGTGTTAAAAATACGTTTTATGTAGTGTACTGTCGTCAGAGTCGTTGTCATTTTCTCCCCAGTTTTTTCACATTTTTATATTTTTCAACCTTTTCCCTTTTCTGTTTCTCTCTCTACATGTATGTAACTCTTCTTGGTTATTTTTTTTCCTTTGTCAAAAGTTTAATAATAAAAATGTTTGAAAAAAAATAAACTTTTTTTCTCCTATTCTCTGTGTTATGTTACATACGTGTAAGTATAATGGCATTTCACTCAAGTCAAATGACTCGTGTCATGCCACACACATCTCCGAAACCGAACCGTACCATTATTGTCATTATTACGTCGCACACAGAAATAAAAAATGATACTCTAACCGCTTCATCATAAATAGCGATATTTCTAAAAAAAAAAGTTGTGAAACGATTACGTGAGATACTTTTGGGCATGGGAGAGGAGCTTTTTGTTGATTTGGTGTTCTCTCACTTCTTGGCTAACGAATCGAAACGAATGCATTAAAAGTTTTATTTCTGGCGAGGCAACTGAAAGCATGAAAATAAATGAAGTATCTACAGACGAAGAATGCGAGTGAATGTACGACTCGATGGAGTATTTTTTGTACCTGCTAATCTGGGTGGAGTGTGACATGAAGGTGACACAGGATGTGGGATATTCTCCCTTTCAATCCACAACTTTAAATCACGAAGTCGACAGTCGCAGTCCCAGGGATTGTCATGCAACTCCATCGCATGGAGCTGAGCCAGGGTTTTAACCTACGGAAGAAAAAATAGAAAAACATAATAATGATTAATGAATATTTATTACACAAATATTCATTCCAAATTGGCAGTCAGCACATTACATACACACACACATCTACACATCAATTTTCCATAAATATTCTCCACATCAACATCATCAATGCGATTATCGTTACTGTCACGCTGAATCAAGAAAATTGTAGTCACTGAAAACAGTACGATATAGCCATCGCATTCGCCATCACTTGAAATATAAAAATTGTGACTCATAGAGAAACTCGTAAAAAGTGTGAAGAGAAGTTTTCGACGATAACATGACTCATAATGTTAGAACATGACTTCAGATGACATTCTCACTTTCACACGTACAAAAAATACATCTAATCCTTCTCTGGGACTTGAGTCGAGTGTGAGTGTGCAGTAGCCCCGTTTTATTAGAGACTACACACCAACACACCGCAATAAATTATTCAGTCATGCGTGACTGCAAATTAGACTTTAGAACGTGAAGGCTTCTTCTAAAGCACAATTTCAGACACAAGTCAGAAATGAAACACGACCAGAGAACTGATGATATTAGGAGAATCGTGGTAAGATTTTTTTGGAAAAATATACAGTAATCTAATATCTTTGCACGAACAAAAATAATAATAAAATTCGCAACACTTTGTGTTAGCGATGTGATGTATGAGATTCGTCTGTGTGCTTGTAACGTAATGTAACTTTTATTTCAAAGCCAACAAACAGAACATGCATAAATAATAAAGATGACTTCTTTCTTTCACGACGAAGTGTCAGTCACTTACCGTGTGATTGTTGAGAGATGTCAGCCTGTTCGAGCTAATCTTGAGTGACTCGAGAAGCTTGAGGTGAGCAAAGGCTTGATGATCAATCTCAACAAGTTGGCAACGACTTAGATCCAGTTTCACTAGCTGAGGGACGAACTCCAATCCACCTCTCGGAATTCGCTGGATCGGATTCCCAGCTAGATTTAAATCTCTGCAGAAAGAAAAAACAGTCAAAGACAAAAAATTATTAGTGCACGCTCATACTCATAACTTATCTAGGAATCATAACAGAATCACGTACATTATCATTATCATCATCGCGCGCTGGTTTGTTCCTAAATAAACAATTTTTTACATTTCATTTCTATCAGTCTGTTAACAGAGTCATTATCATTATCGCAGCGATTACCAGAATATTTTTGAGACTTCACCACAAACATACATACGCACTGAGCTCTTCAAAGATTTAATCATTTTCTTTTTCTAACCACAGCCAAAAAATCAGGCATGCTAGCGCGGCAGTTTGGTACGGAGTGGATGAATCAGAATCAGAGGAGGCAAAATAAATGGGGTTTCTAGAAGGCAGTTTGAAAGAACGCAAAACAGCGCAAAAAAGGGCAAGATTGCCCGAGTTGATATCAACGAATTAATGTAACTGTGTAAGAAAAATCCATTTCGTCATTTTTGGTTGCTTTTGCTTAGTAGGTTGGTAGTGAATGGCGATAGTGAATGTTGGTATTGTTGGTGATGGTGACGGGGAGCGAAAACTCTTTTCTTTCACCAGTGATTTATTTCTGAATTGGTTAGAGCTTTTCCTGTTTTTATTATGAAATTCAATGTTTTTTCCCGAATGCCAAACGCCAACTTTTTTGCCAAAACGTAGGTACAAAGAAGTCCCTACAAAACACTAATTTTTGGGCCGCCAACCGTTTTTCGTCATGATCAACCGATGACATCCACAAAACACCACAAAAAATAACCAAGCAGTCTATGAACTATTTACGTGTGTGTACGTAGGTATAGAAGGGATGATATGAAGAGATATGACGGTAGAAAGTAGTGCAAAAAAGTGTGTAACCTCAATCTATGTTTTGTTATGGATTGAAATAAAATATTTTCCGCTTAAACGGAAATGTAAATGTATGCTACAATCTATTCAATAATAACATGTGGGCCAAAGTCTCTATTTCCGAACTGACTGACTGACTGAGTGAGTGAACTCCGTACAGTTCAGCTCTACTCAACTCACATTCACTGCTAGCAGAGCATTTTCTTGTAGAATGGATACAAATAAGAAGAAAGAGAAAAGGAGGGAAAAAGTTTCGTATGATCTGAATTTTTATTGTTATGGAGGCACATCACCAGTAACAGTATAGAAAAGAACGTGCTCGTTCGTGGAAATCATAACATTGTTTGATATTATTTTAAAAAATGGAAATGCTGCAGTTCACTTCGAATTTGAGTTCGCGTCTGTCGATTTCCCTTCAAGAATTGATATGTACACAAGTGGGCCAAACCGTGTGAGTAAGCAAGTGAGCGAGAGTAGAAAATTTTTCCCTAAATCAGGCAAAACTTTCTATTCAGTGAGATAGAATGTTGAGTTTAGAGGTTCATAAAAAAGCGAGGAAAAAAGAGGAAGCAGCAAAGGCACGACATGACAAGGGCACTCCTCGCACAAGCCAACGACCCTTGGTTTGAATGAACGTGTATTTTATTATATTTTTCTTTCCTTTCTTTTTTCCCTTCACTTAACACACACACATAAAAAATACGACCCGATATTTTCGCCATTTTCCCCTTTCCTTCCTTTCTCTCTCTCTTTCTTTCTTTCATTCGAACAAAAAACCCTGGGTTGCATGCATGCACGCATCTTGTTTTGAAAGAAGTACGAGTTGAGCGGGGCAGGCAGTGGAAAGACATAGTTAAACATAAATATTATCTGGGTATGTGTGTTACACATTCCTACATGGCGCAGCCAAACAACAATGACTGACTGCATGCAATGAATTGAATGCATGCATACGGAATCTGCATATTACCACTAACGTGAGTAAGGAACTTGGAACTTTGTGTAACTCATGGCGGAAAGAAAAATACAATAAAAATGTTTCAAAATGGGGAAAGGGAGTTTACAAAATCTATAGTGGGAAAAACATTACTTTTCCCACGTCACCACACACATATTAAACGTATTATACATAGCTAGACATACAAATTATCCCTAAAAGTAACACACATCAATATTTTGTGAGTTTTGTGGGAGAAAGTAGGAAAAGGAAAAAAAGAAGGACTGAGTAAAATATGTATAATATACTAATATCGATATGCTGGTTTTGCTCATTGTGCTATTAGTGGCACCATACCACCACTGCAGTGCAAGAACTGCTGCTAGCGATGGTGGCTGAACTGATGTTGATGGCATGGTAGTATCAGCAGAACCAGTCACGAGAGTAACGTAAAGTGGGGGAAAACAACACATTGCAGCTCTGCAGTAGAGGAGGAAAGGAAGACGAAGAAGAAGTGGAATAAGGAGAGAAAAAGAGTTATGAGAGAAAGTTTTATAGGTACAAAGAAAGAGAAAAGAGAAAGCAGAAAGGCTATGAAAGCTACTTAAAATTGATGGAATGGAAGGGAAAAGTAGGTGCGGCGTCTGCGAATAATTCATCGGCTCTAAAATACTTTTCTCCGTTTTTTCTCCCTCACACTCTCAGAAAAGGTAGTTTTAAAAACTGAAAAAGAAAATCTTTTCTTTCAACTAGACACCCTTCATAACCCTAATGAAAAAATAAATGCAATGGTACATAACAGTAACGTCATCATCGACGTACGTCGTCATTGCCACCACCACATTACGATTATTTTACTCCCCAATCCTACTTCTACTGCTTACTTTTTATACCTCAATGGTTTCAAGTTTTTGTTTCGCAATATGATGACGGCCTCCCATAAGAAACTCAATTTTTGGCTCCATTATAGAAAAAAACGCTCATCTACATAATTCAATAGGCCGTTATGAAAAGGACGTATATTTGTATTACTATGACCTTCGTGCACAGTTCCAGAAATTGAACATCGAATTTGCACAGATAAAAATAACTCTATCAGGGATGAAAGAGCACTTTATATTAAAGTGTGCCATTTAATACAATATAAATCAATACCAGTTTCCATTTTGCGAGCTAAGTGAGACAGTATAGCATAATAACATTAGTTATTCACAATATTACTGCGGAGGAAGTGCCTGCAAGCGTCGCTGAAAGTAATAGGCTACGGTGCAGAAATGCATTCTCTCAACTCACACAACTCATTCTCTCAATCGCTAATTTCTTTATAATATATAGAATGCGGCCTTCACATTTCCCATTCTCCCACTTCTGTGCACAGTGACCTGACTGGCAAACAACTGCGTTGAAAAGCGCAGCTCCACATAGCCATCACCATCACCACATCTAAAAACAAACGGAATAGTATTAAAATGTGGTTTTCTCATTCTCCTTATTTGCTTTCAATGCCTTGCCACTGCCACAAATCGACAAGGAATTATTAAAATGTTTTTGTTTGTTCTCTCCGCGAGACTCCCATCATTTTGTGATGAGGCCAAAATAAAAACAAATAAACTAGGCGATGCCTTTTAACAATGCATGCAGTTCGTCCCGTTGCAAGTGATTGGCGGTGAAAATTGAGAGGAAGAATTGCTTCCCTAATGACTCACTCGCTCACTCAAAATTGCCAATGCCACACACGGCAGAAAACGATATTTTAATGAATTCGATCGCTGACCTTCAGAAAAGCAGCGGTGGCAGATTGTTGTTTATTTTTGTCTGCTGTTTGCTTTCTACTTTGCTGTTGATGAAGATATTTAGTTTATGGGACATGAATTTCTCACTTTACATTCCTATTCCCTTTTCACGGGGTGAATTTGTTGCCATGAACACATTCATTTTCTCTTTTTCTCCCTTCTCTCATTCTATTTGGTATACAAACAATTTGCAAGATTTTATCTCTCTCCGTATTTTTCCAAAAAAATATACGCAGTAGAGTTGATAGCATGGTGGTCGTGTGGTACTATCATACATATTTGTGCGTGTTTCATAGTGTTACAACGGTGCATGTATCATTATTTGAATATTGCAACAACGTTTCGTTTGAATGTGAATGTGGTGTGGAACGAGCTTAAGAACTCGAGCAAAAGGCCATCATCATCATCGCGTTTACCTTCCTTCTCTAAAATAATACCAATAGAGTACGAAATATTCACCTACATACCCACATTCATGCCACATAAAAAAAGGCAACCACATAAATAAGTCAGCGTTCCACTCCAGTATACAAGGTAAATGGTAAACATGGCAAATAAAATGATTGCAGTTGAAAAGGAAAAGCACATTTTTTGAATTAAAGGGGAAATCAAATTGGTTTAGGAGGAGAAAAAAGTATAAAAAATGAAATTCGCTTTCTGACAGTCATAACTGTAACAAGCCGAGCATTCAACTCAACTTTAACTTAGGTACTCAACAAAATGCAAAGGAAAATAGGTACGTAAAAAAGATGAATCGAAAAAGGAGGAAAAAATATTTCTCCTGGAGAAAACATGTCAAGGTAATCTGGTAGACACATCGTTAATCAAATTTCATAGTGAATGATGAATCAGGTTAACTGCATTGATAAATAATCTAATGGCAGTATTTTTGTCTCTCTTTGACAGACAAAACCTCCAGGGTTGAAGTGAACTGGAGAGAAGGGAAGATTACAGAAGCAAAACAACAAACAAGTCAAAAAATACTAGATGAAAACAACAGGAAGATAACACAGACATTCCAAATAGAATCAACAAAGAAAATTCGCCATTTTCTGCGTTCTACTCTACTCGCTCGTGATAGATTGTTGCTACTCTTTCTTCTGACTGTGAAAGAGTGGTTGAACATCATTATTATCAACAATATCGTCATCAAAGGAATTCAAGCAGAACCGAAAATATATTCTATGTAAAAAGCTCACCAGAATTTATTTTGTTTTTACTCAACAAAATACAACGCAAAATATCCATATCAAACGAAACATGCGAAAAGGTATGTATAAAGTATGAAGTAAACAAGAGAGATAAACGAAAAGCTTTTAAACAAGCTGAGCTGACTTAAAACTCTGCGTAACGTAACAAGAGTAGAAAATGAGAGCAATGTACCTATGCAATTTCATTGTGTGACGAACTGTTCAAGAGTTCATTACAAAAATTTCCATTTCTCATCTTTCAATGCATTCATGCATAACAAATGACCGTGAGAGAAAAGAGAGGAAGAGTCGAAGAAGCAGAGAGATTATTCTGCCTACCTACATAGGAAAAGGGTGGAAAACCTCGAGGGCTTTTATACAAGTAGTAGATACAAGTCTTGTGAGCAGATAAGTAGATTAATATGCTAGCTAACAACGACGATCAATGAAAATGCCTTTCCAGGAGGACTTATCCTAATGATATGCGTATCATACTCCCTACTTGTTATTAGAAACCGAGTTTTTTCTGTCACGCTGAAAACCAAGTGCCTAGTGCCTCTTTTTGAACTCTTTATCTGGGAATCTTCGCCGTCATCACCATATTATTATTAGTCTTCCCAGTTGCCGTTTTTTCTCATTGGATTGCCAAGATTAGATGTAAAAAATTGTTTCAGCTACTTACTACTACAGCACTCAGTTACGCTGTACGCTACTATTACCCGAACCGTGCAAAAAAATTCCTGAGTTCACTTTCTCTATCTCTTTGAGTGAGTGACTCACTGACAATTTTTCTTCAAGCAAAGGCCACGATGAGAACTACACTGCTCGATTTTTTTCTTTTTCTTCTACTTTTTCCAGCTTTTGACGTCCTCGTCACGTATATCAATAATGTGAGACGTGTATGTGCATGAAGAAAAGTGGATGAAGGAAATTGCACTTTCTTTTTTGCTTTACATATTAAATAGATTCTTATATTCATAGATGGAAGACGAGCCATCTGTGCAATTCTCGATATGGAATGATGTTCCGAGGGAAAGTGTGTCAAACAACGGATGCACGAGCCCATCACATCACACTGAGCACACAAGAAATCGTTTTGCTTTGCTGACATCATATGGAGAAAATAACCTCCACTCTCTTCCTAGCTCAATCTCATTCATTCACTCGCTCACTCTCTTTTTAACTTATGCTCCACTCTGCTCTGCTTATCTCTCGTTAAAACGAACGAAGGCACATGGATAGATATCCGGTGGTCGGAGTCCTCTAGCAAAATGAGTGACTCAAGTGTAGCGCAATATCAATCAGGCGAGCGAAATGCCAAAGAAGAAAGATAAAAAAGCAAGAAAACCGTAGACGATTGGCTACAGTGGATCGAATGGATGGATGGATGAAGAGATGGACGTTTCGATGGATGGAGAAGGAGACCAAGTCATCGAGTGAGCTACTTGATTAATGTTGCAACCAAATGAACACGATCCTCTTTTTACACTCTGACTACACTGGAGAAGGAGCGATGAGAAAAAAATTTTACGGCTCTCCAGAGCCTTGGCTTCTTTACCGACCCCAGAGACAAGCAATAATTTGATGATAAGTTCATTGGATAAAAGACGCTCACATACACGGAACTTCGCTTACTTTCTCCGTTTTATATTATATGACGCACTTTCTCCGAACATCTTATCTGCCTAGCGTGTAAAAAATCATTCTTTTAGTATGGTATAACAATCGTGAAAGAGAAAGCTTGTTTTTCTTGACGCATCAACCTAACCAACCCAAGTGAGCAAGTAATGTTTTTACGATATCATGTCAATCCGCTAGCCATCACCACGATTTTTTCTTGACTTCACTTTTTTCCTAAAAAAAACGGAAGTCTCAAACTTCATCTTCTGCTTCATCTTCATTCGCCTCATTTTTTTCTCTCGCAGAATCATCCATTTCATTCCTCAAGCAAATGACGACGAGAGTGATGATGATCAGAAATGGAGAAAAAAAAGCAACTCAAAGATTGAGTGGTTAACGGTTGTACGACGTGTCTTTCTTCAATCATCGGCATTCTCGGGAAAAAGCCACAGCACGTAGGTAAGCATGTTTCAGTAGTAAAAAGATGACTCACTTCTCTCTGATTACATCCATCTCACAGGAAAATAAATGGTTACCTTAAGAAATTTTCGTGTCAAAAAGGCAGGGCAAGCACGCGGAGTGAGTAAGAAACTACGTAAGTAGCTCGAAAAAATTCTCTCTGACTCTGAGCAAAGAATGTTCTTAAGGGTATCTGATCTAAAAGTTAATAGAGGATGATTGACTGTACCTGAGGAACGGCGTGGCTCTGAGCGCTAGGGAAGGAACTGAAGTGAGAAGATTATCACCCAGGTCA
This sequence comes from Cyphoderus albinus, assembly GCA_021029165.1. Classification (NCBI taxonomy): domain Eukaryota; kingdom Metazoa; phylum Arthropoda; class Collembola; order Entomobryomorpha; family Paronellidae; genus Cyphoderus; species Cyphoderus albinus. The sequence continues at coordinate 36,921 of VYYJ01000716.1, read as the reverse complement.
ATTTCAACGAGATTTTTTAGCTCATTGAATGCTCCTGGGTCAATTTGTGTCAGTCGGGAGTTACGGACATGAATTCTCTGGAGATTTAGAAGACCTGCACGACGAAATGCATCTTGAGGGAGGAATCCTAATTTGTTACCCGAAATATCCAGAACTTGCGTCTCAGGGTCGATCGAATCCGGCAATGTTTCCAGTCCTTGATTCTTACACTCAACCTGTACAAAAACCAAGCCAAAAAATCACATCGAACATTATTATCGGCAACATCACACACAAAATACTTATAACTTTTTCCCCTTAGTAATCTTCATTAGCGGGAACTGCACTCTCTTTGTTCCCTGCACTTCAAATAAAACCTGAGAGTGCTACACAGAGGTAATAATCACAATCAGGAGAAATGAGGGTGGACACACGACTTGACAAAATTAGAGAAAAAAACAAGGGGAAAATATCAAATTACACTCGTGTCTTTCTTTAATTTGCACTGCTTCCCAAACCCTAGTAATCATATCGTGTTTCAAGGAGGAGTTTGTAAGGTAAGTAAATATAATGAAAATTGTTTTGAAAAGTCAGAAAAAAGATTTACTCAGAACATAAATAAGATTTTTTACTTAGAAATTCTCATCTCATCATTGCATCCATTTTTCACACCTTCGTATGACTTTGACCACAGCTACTTAGAAAAAGTGTGTAGGAGTGTCGCTGCACACTTTTGTGTATGTAGTGCACACACTTTTCTGTTCTCAGGGCTTATCACGTTTAACATCACGTTTGCATTAATATTGTGTGTTGGTGTTTGTGTACAGTGCTCATAAAATGGCGGTTAAGGTTCAGCGTAATGCAATAAGAGAAATTGAAAGCGGAAGCTGTGAAGGAGTTTCCTTAAGTAAAGAGCCAGCCGATTCTCGGGAAGGTTAATAAAAATAGCAAACATCAACTTTGATTAGCTTCTCTACTTCTCGAGACCTTTCTCCAATGTAAGAGAAGGGGCTATTAAAATTTGTGAAGAGTTGATCTGTGATAAGAGTGCACATTATGATTACATTATTATAGCGTTATTGCATACACGACTTTGCACAATTTAACTATTTCATGTTGCGTTATGTACAAATAAAGAGAGGAAGCGTAGTCGGTAATATTAATATTACTACTCTGCCTGCTATATTTATTTTTGTGGTAATGTACATAAATGCAAACAAAGCATGAATGAGTTCGAGTGGAACTGAGTTAGCAGAAGCGTGCGGCATGAACTCTTCTTACTTTACAAACAGAAACAGAGTTGCAGAGTCTTAAGTCGAACTCAACCCTAACTCAAGTGGTTTCCCTTTTCCTTCGCTCAATGCTTCACTTATTCTGGAGAATTCAAAATTTCCATCTTGTTTGTAAATTTAAGGAAGAAAACCCAAGTAATGTGTACACAAATTACTCGAGTGCACACAGAATACACACACAGAGAGAGACGGGAATGTCCATGTATTTTTGATAGGGAGCAAAGAGAGAGGGCAATAAAATAAACATTCCATCAAACGACGACTATGCATGCAAGAAAGGAAGGAAACGAGGAAACGAGCAAAAACCAAAATCTCCAAGACGGAAGACGAAGACGAAGAAGCAGCAGGAATGGAAAGGACTTCAGTTTAAGTAGAAGAGGCAGAAAAGGAAAGGCGAAATATATAATCAGTAATTTGAGTCGAGCGGATGTGGACAAAAGGCAATAAGCAGATTACAGAGTAGATATTAGTTATTTAAATACACTAGCTCCTTCCTACTAACGAAAACGTCGCCGGCGTCCTTTTTTCCTTTTGTTGTTGTTGCTTTTGTATGTGTGTGTGTGCTAAATAATATCTATGCGAAACGCTTTTGTTCCGTTCTATCCACCCTGCTCTTGATACTGTGGAGAAAGTAAAGTAGTGCAGTAGGAGTAGAGAGTATTCAATTTCTCCAGTGCTCTCTCCATTCTCCTACAAAGTCTACTCTACCAGAAGCAAATTATGTATTATTATTGTTATTATTGCTACAAAATATCTCGTCACCAACGTACACACATACACAGACAAAATACACGACAATTTCCAGAAATGCGTTTCAAACTTAAACGAACAGACAGACAAGGCAACATTAATGCTTGTGACGAATTTTTCGTGAGCACGAGCGAGCAATGAACCTAACAAGGAAAACATGCTGTAAACTGACGTGCGGAATATTAGCCGCGGCAAAATGTTAAACTACGTGTAAAATAAAGTAAACGTATAATACTAGGAAGTTTATGCGAGGGGAGTGTCATTTGATTAAATGGAAGCGCACACCAGGCGGTACACTTGAGCTTTCTCCTTAGCTTCGCTTCTTTTCTTTGAATTTCATACTTTTCACTTAATTTCTCCCTTCTCGTCTGAATTTCAAGTTTTTGGTATATAACAAACATTCATACTTAATGCTAGTTTGCCAATAATACGTGGAATAGTTTCATTTGCAGGCATGTGGACAATCTATGCTTATTAAGATTTGACTGTTAAGACGGCATTGGTCGCTTTTCTCCTTTGAAATATTTACATACAATTTTGTCGTTTATTATTGATGCTATTACAGAACCACTTATTGATATGGCATACAGAAAGGATAAAGTAAAAATGCAGATCGTTTAAGGTGATGTGGCCGTGAAAAGGGTTATACAACCGTATCGAACATAAAATTGACACATGCGAAATTGTGTATACATTAAAAGGGTCAAATTCTAGGACCAAAGTGGAAAAAAGTGGCTGGTGTTTTTCGTTACGTTGACACATCAGCTTTGTTCGCCATTTACAAATTCAGTATAATCAAAAGGGCTCATATTTTAATTTTTTGTGTATTTTTTGCGAGAGTAATGGACCCAGTCATCCAATGTTCTCAAGTATACAAGTTTAAGCAACTTATTTATTTAAGCAAACATTTTTACTCATGCAACATGAATAGTTAAAAAAATAATACAAGCCTAAACTCCACGGAGTCGAGTCAACAGAGCCAAAGTCAGCGTTTAAAAAATTAGTTTTAATATGAAAGTCTGGAAAAAGGGAAAATGTTGCTGGCCTAGGCTGGCCTGTAGTCTGTTTACTCTTTGCAAGGCATTTAAAATTTATAATCTTTCTAACGATTTCCTAAGTTTTTGTGCTTTGGCTTTAATACAGTATACGAAGCGGAAATGGAAGAGGTTATCCTAACTAATCCAATGAACATGGAGGCAAGCCAGGATTAGTGCCTGGTTAATCGTTGTTCGCATTGTTTTTAAAAGCAATAGAAGAGTGGCAGTGGCAGAGTGCTTTTCACTTGCTTACTTGCTCCCTTGGAATACGCTTAGGCGAGCGCAAAGCAAGCAAGGGAAAAAAGGACAATTCTCGAATTGCACATATTTTTCTGCTCCGAACGTATATTGCAGTTTTTATTTTATTGTCCAAATAAAATAGCAGTGCGTCCCATTGTCACGGAGAAAACGAGCCCCGACTGCGTTCCCACTTTCCTTTCTCGTGCCGTTGTCGCTTGATTTAAAAAAATAATTAAATCTTAAACGGAATGCTTTACTGAGACCGGTGCGTGTTTTCGTACTCAGGGTATAACACTGCAACTGAAAAAGTGAAAGTGAGCGACGAAAGCCAAAAACCGACAACAGTGGAAACTTAGGCAGGGTGATTGTGAAGTGTCTGGCTTTTAACGTGACTCAATGCGCTTTCATTTCTCTCACATTGTTTTTGGCTGTTTTCGTTAAAACCGTATTTATTTTATATTTCAATCCACTTTTATCAAAAAGTGGAAATACTACAGGAGAGGAAACTCGAGAGTTTTTGCAAGCAGACAGAAACAGCTTAACTGTGTGCATGTGTTTGTTTTTGTAATGTTTTCACTGTAATTAATTCACGGACAAAGTTGCTCTTGCTTCTGCTCTGTCTCGTCTGTCTTTACCTCATTTCTTCCGCTTTTGCTCATCCCACTTGCCAAATGCCAACGGGGAGCTTTGCATTTAGGAGCAGTCTAAAATTATTCAACCCGATTTTCACCGCTGTCTGCAACTACTCTGACACACCATACCGAGGAGAGTCTACCTAAACCAAACGTTTTGCTTTGTCTCTCTGTGAAATTTCACTTTTCTAATTTTGTTTGCGGTGTACGCGGATACGTATCTTGAATACGTATGTATATTGTACAGAATTGCTCCGTGCTGTCAAACATTACTTTTCATTTTTACCCAACAATGTAACCAAATGGGAAAATTCCATACGTAAAATGGAAATGTTAACCGTCAGGGCGAAGGACAAAGAGGACACAAATGAAATGAGTTCAACACTGGCAGTTCTCTGTCAGCAATTCATGGCCAAGTCTTGACTTGGAAGCACAACGTGCAGCGTGATAGGCTTTGCGAAATATTTTATGGACATAATCATGTATCATACATTTCTCCGACTAAATATTTCTGCTCGTAATGGAGAATGAGAAGTGAAAATTATTTCTTTCTAGGAATCACAAAAGAATTGACATAATAATAAAAACGTGCACACGATTGTACCGAGTTTACCTTTGAAACCTAAAGTTCGAATTTGACATTGTAATTAGAATTAATCTACCTACGTAGATATATGACTAACCTAAGCCCTTTAATTTTTACTTTGGTAAGGAAAATCCATTCACTGTTTCAATTTTCATGGTCACCATCAATATTTTAGACGTTTCTCTGGTTCAATCGTCGAAACTAGTCGTTTCAATACATTATCGGCAGAGCCACATAAAACAAAGACTTTTGTGTTTATGACTTAAAACATAAATGTATCCAAGTACAGAATAATATTCGTGTCATTTATGTCATGTCGTGTCATGTATGCTACGTTTGTAGACAATCGACATTTGATGCTGTCCAACTGTTGGAATGAGAATAAAATGATAATTCCATAACGATTTCAAAACTGTCCTCCCAAAAGAAAAAAACGTGTATATTACGTGTACTAAAAATGTTAACGTCTATCAGTTAAATTCCATTTATTCAATCGCACTAAAACCATCATTTGCGTAATCAATTGTATTTGCACGGTCCTGATGAGCAAGATGGTAATAAAATTGAAGGACGTGCAAAATTTCACTTTCCTCTGAGAGAAAAGCACCTAATTTTGAAGTATGCACGCTTGCATTCACATTCATTTAATTATTTATGCAGGCGAAAAATACAAGCTGTCAGCGTCGCTAAGAAAGAGCAACATTCTATGCAAACTCACACACGCATTCGTGCACCGTAAAGAGTTGAAGCTACTTGCTGTTAAAAACACGCACCAAATAATCAAATAAAACAAACAAACCTACACATCAGAGTTATTTTTTCTCTGTCTGAGTCATGTACAATAGTTTGTAACAACAACTTCCGTGTTTTTTATATCATTATACAAAGAAGGATCATGTTTCACTTTTTGAGCTTTTAAACTAACTAAACGATGTGATGTTGCTGAATTGAAAAGACGCCCTCAAAAAAAATGTTTCCAGACTAAAAAATTACGTGATACTATCGTAACGCTAAGAGTTAGTTTAAGTTTCAGACAACATGAATGAACAGGTGCAATGTTTTCGTAAACTCTTTCTGTTGTTGCAAAAGTTGAAAACTTTTCAGACTGAGCGAGTGAGCTACTAGATACTAAACTAGACGCTTTTAGCATGGAACTCGTGTTTACTTCAGACAAAGTTAATGTGTGTACGTTATGTGCACACAATGGTACTTCTACAAGAAGGAAAAATCCTTTGGTCTCGTTTTCCGCAAAAAATGCATACTTTTTATGACAGCTTATGGGCAAACAAAAAACTGACAGGCATTCTTTCACAGTCCATGTTCAGCTGTTACGCAACAAATCCACATTCTCCACTCTTCATAACGTTCATAATAACGATAATCTGCACTCATTGTTATATTACGTCATTTAACATGTAGTAAGGATCTAAAAAATGTTGGACAAGTGCAAAAGCGCCTTGCCTTGCCATGGCATCATTAACTACACACATACTAGACTAATGATAAGTACAAACATTACAAACTGAATACAATGGAGAGTTATGGAGAATTCGTGTAAACTTCGTATAAAATTATGCTAAATGTATATCACATTAATAATAGCAATGGAAGATGAGAATGTTTGAACAATTCAGAGTGATACATAGTTACAAACAAACATGACAGGAGAAAATTAATGAAAAGTATGGAGCAAGCAGAAAACTAGCCACACACAGCAAGAGCGAATCCTGTTTTTGCCACAGAAACACAAAACTTTGTTTTATTTCACAAGTGTCAGGGCTGAATGGAAAGAAGGATGGAGCATCCTCACTCTCTTCTCCTTCGTGAATGAATGAATGGAAACAGGGATTTTGTGAAAGGTGTTGTATGAGTTTGTAATTTATGTGCGACTGCGGTCTGTGTTTTCATCCAAAAACGTGCATGATAAATGGCCTGGTCATGCACGGACGGAGTCATCCTTTTTCTACCAATTCCTCTTAGGAAAAACACAAAATATGAAATAATACATTCTAATATGACTCGACTCCCTAAATACCCCCGTACCTACACAAAGATTATTAATAAGGTACAATATGGCTCCATTGCCTTCTTCTTGAGAGAGAAAAACTGTTTTGGTAAGTCTATAGCTTCTCGTTTTGTTCTGTTTGTTTGTGTGTGGCTGCTCGTTTGTCCCGCTGCAGTAAGTAACGACGACGATGATGATAAACAAAAACGAAGCGAAACTACATTAAACTACATTGAACCGTAAAACTCACGAACTTTTTCAATGAATGAGACAAAAGAGGAAACAGGAAAATCCTGGTTTACAATTGTTATGGAACACAGAAATAATGATGGCTTTTGTGATAAAAATTGCTCCCTGCTCTGCTGCGATAGTAGTAAATAAACAAAACTGAGGAAAAACAAAAGCCTACAAAATTTAATTTAAAAAGAGGAGAAAAAAATTATTGCTTTTGATAAAATATTAGCGTGTAGGAAGAACAGAGAGAAAGATGAATAGAAAATGGAAATTCTGTCTCAACTTTTTAAATTAATGTTCCAAACGGAAAAGATCCAACAAGGTCATCTCTTCTGTTTATCTATCATTTCTTTTTCTTCTAACTAACTGCCTAACTAAAGACTTTAACTTTGCTCAAGACTCTCCTCACTACTTCATAACAATTGTGGCCATCAGACGAAGAAAACGTACGAACGAAGATGAAATGCAATTACGGAGAAACGATACCGCCCTTGATCATAATCACAAGTAGAATGGCTTGCACTTATTCAAATTATTATTATTATTTTATTTTATTATCGCAACCTTCTGTTCGTTTTCTTCATAAAAATGATCTACGTTCCCGTTCCCCATCGTCGTGATAAAGTTATTACATTACGATTACGACTTGATTGTCCCCAATTGCTTAATTCTCTTCTTATGCTATTGTCTAATTTTCCTTTGCTCACTTTACTTGTCATTTGCTTGAAGAGGTGACTTTGACTTGACTTTTACCAAAAGTTTCTTCTGACTAAATGTAACACACTGAAGATGCATCAACCGCCTGCCTGACTGAGTATCCAATTAAAAGATACATGAAACTTCATGAATTCCTACTGCTGAAGGGAAGATAATCCTGTAAGTACTTTTCAAGTAGGATTTTCGTGGAAGCGGCCATAAAAGAGTTTCTACTTTAAGTACGCACACAGTACATTCCATCGGTAAGATGCAACCACTCTCCTTCTTGTCTCATTCAACTATTCTTGGCAAACTTCAATAAACTACGAGTTAGTACGTAATTCAACCAAAACTGCTGCCTTCCAAGAAACCTCACTCAGTTTCGAGAAACTTTCGATAGTTTTTTTTTCACACTCTAAGCTGATTACTATCTTGTTTCTCAAAATGTATCACCAAACTACATCGAGGACGGTACAGTGTTAGTGTTATTCAACACTAGTATTTACTTTACTCGTCAGCTTTTCTCCTGACTTGTTGACGTGAAGGAGGAAAATGCAATTTAATGGAATGTCCGAGATAGAAATCCTCCGTTCAATTCCAACGAAATGGAAAACTTAATTCCATTTACATTCCCATAACATAACCACTCAGTCGCTCTGCTTTTCCTTTTATTATTTTATTTTCTCCTCACTTCGTTTCTTTGGTGCAGTGCAGCGATGCAACTGCATTGCATTACAATGATGCACCCTCATCCTCACAAAAGAGGAAGGCAGGAAAAAGTGCAAAGAAAAGTCTACCCCTTCTGCTGCAGGCTATCACCATTCCCCACACAATATTTAGGGATTATTCTCATGATCAGACAAATGGCATACAAAAAGGGGAAAGCTGGGGGAATAACTAACAAAAGTGCAATAAAACGTACGCAATTTCTGTCCACTCTTGTAATAATAAAATGGCATTGAATACCCGAGTGAGAGAGACAAGGCTACGTGAAGAGTTTGAGTTGCGTCGCCGTTTTGTGGGAACGCGAAGTGGTCGTAATGCCACATAAGTATGTACTTACTAGAGAAAAGAGAGTGAAAGAAAAAGAAAAGGAAGTAAAAGCAAAAGAGTAAAGTGATTCAACATAATCTCCCAAGAAAGACAATAATAATTCTCTTATTCACGGCAGATGCAGTTACATCTTTCTGCGGTTTGCGTTCTGTTGACTGAGCGTAAAAAATACATTTCTCCTTTCTTTTTCTTTCCCCCGTTGCCTTTTCGCCACCTCCATTCAAATAATAAGGAATGGCGTGAACTGTCCTCTCTCATTCTGTCCTTTCTCTGTGCATTATTTTTTCTCACTCAAGGAATTCACGCCAGGATGAGCATTGCATGCTTTCCTCATTTCATCGAGAACCACGCAAAGTGTTCAGCTCAACTCAAAAACTCAACCAACTCTCGTTCCGCTCCGGCATTATCCACGTTATTACTCCAAGTATAACAACTACATTGTTTCTGTCGTGATCGTGGTTCAAAGTTGGGTGAAGATTTTACAAAGATTAGACAAAAACTGCTATAGCCATCATCATCGCCATGATCTCCGTAGTTGCTTGCAATGATCATGATCATCGCCTGCCACACAAAAGCCCATTTTATTGCGTACTTTTCCTTCCTCTTCCTGTAGAAAATCATGCAATAACTTGAGTGAGAGAGAGAGAATCGAAGTAGGCTTAAAGCCCCTTTTGCTTGTCTGCTTTAAAAATACCAAAGGAATTTTCTATATCTCTCATCTATCGTCATCCATAAGATGAACCCCTGTGTGAACCCGTGCTCATGAATTCATGATATTTATTCCGTTCACCCGTGTTTTTCCTTCCACACACCAGAATACAATGAGTGGAAGGGGATGATGACGATCTCACCGAAAGATTATTTTCCTGGCTCAGATGGAGTGTGAGTGAGCTCACTTAGTAAAATGACGTTTTTATATTAAAACATGTTGTATTGTAACGCCACTGCACTGCATCACCACACTCATTTCAGAAAGTGTTGATGTTGAAAAGAAGAGGAAAAAGAGCAGAAATCACAACTGCATACTCAATCAACATTTCATTTCAATGATCCTTGATACAACGAGTGCCTAAAGTACGTTCACAACAGGATGTATTGTGAATAAAGAGTTGGGAATATTAATAAAATATTTGCGGAAAACAAAAAGTCAGAAGCCCGTTCCACTTCGACTTATTCCAAGGCATGTGCATCATCTCATCGCATAAGTACTATTATTATTATTGTATGGTATATTAGAAAACTTTTCACATCTTCGCCTTGACTCGACTCGACTACGCTTCGCTTCAACTATTCCATTTTCATAGCGAACAGGAAGACATCGAAACATGCATCTCCTTCCGATAACACAACTCGGTGCAACTTTTCTAAGTATAAAACAACTACTCCAGTGCAAGTAAGCTCGAGTATCAAGTGTTCTTAATGTACTCTACGCCCTACCTTGCTAACCGAACAAAACAGCACAACACACACAATCCTACAAGAGTGAAAATCTGGAAATGGAAAGTGGAAATGCAGGATTTTCAGTATTATCAATATTTGCATTTTGTATCATGTACAACATACATGCTTTACAGAGGAATTGATTATGTAAGCTTTTCTAATAAAATAAATGGGGGTTCATTTTTATTTGCATAGCTTCATATATGGCTAATGGAAAAGAATAATTAACAAAGTCTTCAAATCGACTTTTTAATAGCAGAGCGTTTTGTGGACTGAGCAATACACTAGAGCACCACTACTATGTACAAAGATTGCAGAATCCTTTCATACACAAAAATCATGATATTCTTTTGTTACTCCCTTCTTTTATTCTGTCAACAATTGAACCGCAGCATTGAGGTAGTTTAGTTGGAGAGCTCGTCAGAATAGTTGACTTGTGCTGTATTCATTTAACAATGTTTATTTATCTAGCCTGCAAGCAAGTTCGTGTATAATTACGGTAAGTGAAGTGAGGATAGTACCCGCGTCATCATCTCCATTCTTCTTAACTCTACTGTGCTCTGTTGCATAAGCATTTAAGAAAGCATGAGAACAAGTCATTACTGAGACTGCTCGAGGCAGGATTCCACTTCTGTCACCCACGCACTACAACACTAAACGCATTCAGCAAAACAAACAAACAAAAAGAGTTGAGAGGAGTAACTGGGCCAATTTCACGAAAGCTAAAATTATTCTCTCCTACGTCTTCTTACGAAATAAACCTGAACTTGAAAGCATTCATGATGCTACAGTGGCAGTTAGAACTTAAAATATTCCAGGCGAGAATTTATTTCTCGTGAGTAGTCATAAAATGGTGGCAAGCCGGATTTATGCGGTGCATATGAGTTTGTTTTAGTTTTCCTGTGAAACAAGTGAAAAACGTCTTGATGCAGATACACTCTCCCGCATGGGTAGAAAGAAAACTATTTTAGGGATAGTGAAGGGCCAGCCTTTTTCTTTTCTCTTTCCTAAGTAGATCACAATTTTCCACGACTCTATCCATATCCACCTACGCGCATCCCCTACCCAGAAGAAGAGCACATCCTCTTACTTTCTTACAAAGTAAAGTAGGACCTTCGGCGATTCCTGCTTCCGTTTGTTACTCTATTTGCTCAAGAAAAGTCCTGTGCAAATACCTGCGGGACTGGAAAAAGCCTCTGAATTTTTTTGTGCCTGTCACATTATTTTGCCATGTCATTGTCCATATCCACATCACATCTCTCACTTATAAATATTATATAGAAATGTTTGTATCTTCACGTAGATAAAATCGGCGCATTTTATCCGAGTAAATGTTTATACTGATGATGAGCACTAAGTGCGATTTTACACTGCACCAATGTACTAAATCGAAAAATAATATTTTCTTTGTACCGCCCGATCATCATGCCAATATTAGGTACATGTAACGGTGCTGACATGTAATGCGATGTTTGTACGTACCTACATTTGGGTAAACATGAATTTTTTTAAAACAAAATATAGCCTCACTCAAGTTCCTAAAGTTGTGAACCCGAACGAACTGCTCACTAGCACAAAGTTAAGTTGGCTTCTCCTAAAAACTTGTAACATCATGGATATGTAAAGGAAATGACACACAAGGACATAGTGAGAAAGTTTGCAAGAGAAAATAAGGAAAGTGCTGTGGAGAAATTTCAAAAAGCCTTGAAACCTAAGAGAAAAAGGGCACAGATATCCTCCGACCGATAGTAGCAGCTAAATTTAATCACCATGGAGAATTCGGAGAAAGGGGGATGCTAGCATTTTCCGGAGCAGCAGGCAGCCATTAAATTGAATATTGTTTGAAGAAGAGTCACCAGAAAATAACAGAGTTGTCAAAAGTATAAAAGTTGTTATAGGGAACATTGAACATTGCTTTGTAGCAAGTGAGTGGCTCCACTAAAGTCAGATGCTGCTGATGATGATAATAATAAAATAATAATAACGAAACGAGCAGGCATTAAAGCGTGAGCATATATCAGAACTAATGATGACGTGCAGTCGGAGCTCGGAATGGAATATGACAAGGCTGAAAGTGCGTCTTTGCTCATTCTCATTTGTGTGCCATTGAAAATGTACAATACTCCATTATGCTTCCAAAAGGATGGAAATTAATGATGAAAAGGTGAAAAATCACGATCAACGCATCGAACACATCCCCGAAAACCCTTTACCACTGGTAATGTTCGTATCATGAGTAGAAAACTATTTTTTACTACAACTACCAGAGTTTGTATCAAAATCACCGAATAATGATGCTGCTGGAGAAGAATGCCAGCTACTCATTTACTCACTTTACTAGTTCGCTGACTGATTCATCATTTTCTCAAATGTAACCATATCGACCGTCATGAGCGAGTGAATGAGATGAGTGCGTTGTTTGTTAGTCTTTGGTTATATATTTTATTGTCACTCGTTCGTCGACTCTTGTGAACTTGTGTGGATGGTGGCGAGGGAGAAAATGTGTTGGGTGTGTGCACAAGAGTTCTTTTCTTTCTGCTTTCTGCTGGGACGAAAAACGACTTGCATAAATCAAACGTTATTTAAATGCATCAAAGGGGAAAACATGAGAAGCCGCAACAATGAGAATGAGACCGCAGAGTTTGGTTAAAACAAACATGAAATGTGGTCGTAGTAACTACTTAGTCGTCGTCGTTGTCGTCGTCTTCCTCTTCCTCAACTTAACCAACTTCATCCTACAGCTCAATCTCACTCTCTTTGCAAGCTTTATTTTCATAAATGCAGATTTTAGATTTTCCAACTTTTCCTGTCAATGCATTTCCCTCCGAAACTCTTTGAAAGCTTTGTCATTCCCCTTCGTTTGTTTTCCCGTTTTGAAAAGAAGCCTCCTACAAGAGTGAGATGCTCCCAGTGGATGAATCAATGCGCTTTTTGTGTGCTCGCTCACCGATAACACAACAACAGTTTAGAAAATGCAATGGCGATGTGGAGCATCATCACATCCCGAAGAATGAGAAGAATCATAAGGGAATTGTGCTCATCCAGGAGAGTTTTCCTCTGTGCTGCTCAGTAATTCATCCGAAGGAGAAGATCCAAAGGGAGGAGGAGAACTGCTGCAGTAATGCAGTGAGGACGTGAGATGCTTACAAAAAGACAATGCACAAAAAAAATCAAGACGGCGAGGAAAAACCTTTGCTTTCTTTTAGATTTAGTTTAGTAGCAGCGGAGATATTTATTTCTGGGAGAGCAAGGAGAAGAAAGGAAGGATAAGGCGCGGTTTGTTAACTTTCTGTCTGCGTAATCACATGGAGCAGAGAAGAAACATGGCCTCTTTCTTCATTGTGTCTGACTCTGACTCTCGCTCAGCTCAACTTCCATTTAACGTTTTCTTTCCGTTTAATCACTTGAAACTCAAAAACACACGACAATGACACAAAACGACATGTTATTTATGTTCCATCATGAACCAACATTGCTTTTCGCTAACCAACTCAAAATCAACGTGCGGTCGGAAAAGATAAATGGTTTTGCTATTCTCTTCTAGTCAAGTGTCTTTCTCTGCACTCTGCTCTTCCTCTCTGCATACGTCTGTTCTGTTACGGACACGGATGCACGCGTGAAGCGAAATATGAAGCGAGACATAAACATGAATGAGTGAAAGTGACGGAAATGGGAAATGAAAGTGTAAAGGTTTATTATTCCACTGCTTATGTCCAAAAGTAAACAAACATCCTCTTTTCATTTTCATTTTCGAGTGCAATTTGAATTTCAAATGGGATCTCAAATTCCATTAAATTATTATCTCGCAATACAAGGAAAATTTACATAGGTAATATTAGTCGTGTGCCCATAAATTTTTTTCTAAGTTACGCACAGTATTTACTTTCCAATCGAGATTTTATATTAAGCGAGAAAAACGTATTGAACACTTACCGTCTGCTTGCCTCCCTTCCATTTGCAAGTACAAACAAGAGGACAGCCCTCTAAAACACTTAAGTGGTAATTAAACACTAAAACCCAAAACAGCACTTTCACCAGCACACTACAAACTGACGAGGATGAAAACGGCGATGAGAATGATGATGATGTCGATGACGAGAAGATTTTGACGGTGGTGGCTGAGGAAGAGTTTGTTTTTCTTGTTGCAGAAGAGAGCGATTGCGGTGACGATGAAGAAGATGTTTCTTTCTTTGAATATGTGTCTAGTCTTCTACTTTCCCTACAACTACTGTCATTACTACTACCATGATGATTATTATGATTATGATTATTACTACTATTACAATGAATATTATTATGATTATTTTCCCTACACTGATTTCTGCTTGTACAACTCGCGCTCATCTTGCTCTTTGACATATTTTCGTTATCACCGCAAAATTTCCCTACGTCTCCACCTCGACATGCACCCTCCCCACCTCTCTCCACACAAGCTATCAGTCTGACGTGAGTTGAATCATTCTCATTGTCATGATCATGATGACCAGCCGAGAAGGCTGGCGACTTTCTCTCTGATTCCGTCTCCGTTACCGTGTCATTATCGTAACTATTCCAACTGCTGCTGCTCTTCCAGGGAAATGCTGAAACCCTACTCCTACCACTGCAGTAATCAGCCATTTCTTTGCAGCTCCAGACACTCGTCGCACAACCGCTTCCACTGATTTTATCATCCGCTTGATTATCGCAGCTGCCACCACCGTCGCGACCACCCCCACAGTCCTTGCTGAACCTCCTCGAGAGAACGCTTACTCCGCCGTAAGAGTCCTCCATTTTTTCTCGCAACTCTTGGAACTCACGTGGTGCACTTTTCTTCAGGTTACAATGTCGATTTCGTAATACACTCATGTTTCTCCACACTTACACCAAAAAGTTAATTGTTGTTCACGCGCTGTATAAAAAATGCAAATTGATACACGTTCCAATATCCCTGGCTCCTTTGATTGCACGAAAAATAATAATAAAAATTCCGACTTGAAATCAAAGAATTAATTTCTTTCCACTCTCTCTCCAGGTGTTATCCGCCCTACTCAAACTCAAACTTAACCATTGTTACCCAATGGCGAGTATTCGGACATGGAACAGGAGGGGATTGTCATCTTCAGTGTTGCCCGCAATAATTTATTTGTGTGACTGGGAGAAAAGAGTAATGCTCTGGGCATTAGAAAAGAAAATAGATCGATAGTATTCAATCACGCAAAGTGTCCTCTTTCTCTTCTTTCTGAAAATTGTCCTTCCCGTTTCCTTCAGAACAATGAATGATTAATTTCGTTTGCTTGTTATTTATACCTAATCAGTTTTCCTTTCCTTTCTTATTTTGTTATTTGCTTTTTGTTTTCGTGTGTCTGTCCACCGCCCTCGCTCAATTATAAGCTTTGTGGTACAATGGTGGAGTGGAACGAGTATGTCCTGGAAAAACTTCTAGTTTGACACGAAAAATTCGACTGTTTGCTGCCTGCTTGCTGGGAAACTTCTATTTTATTCAGATTAGTACTGTCGTGTTTACGTGACGGTGTCGGAGTTGAACACAAAACAGTATGACTTATTTAAGGAATTTTCGGCACACGATGACTGTTTTGATGCAATGAGTGTTTCCTTGTTGGACCAGATTGCCAGACGTCACTCGACTGGAGTCCAGGTTTTCTGTAGGGAATTAATACAAACTTGATATTAATGAACTTCATATATTCTACGGATCAATAGGTTGGCATCTCGTATGTATTGCAGAATGAATAGAACAAGAACAACATTCCACTAACAAAAATGTTTAATTATCTTTGTTCCTATGTCAAACATAATCCACGCGCAATACGCATTCATGTCATTAAACAAAAATGTTAGTGATGTGATGAAATAAAAATGTGTCATGAGGACAAGCGAGCATTTCATTTTATTTTACCGGGTTTCCAAAAAAGGGATAACGTTTTCTCTCTAATTTTATGGAATATTCTGTTATGATATCATGTCAATGGACGTAGATTAATTGGGGTAGAGTTGAGCCCGCAGCCTTCTCCCACTTCATTGCATGAATCATCATTGTCCAGTTGATTCCATTTTCTCATCTACCAAAATCCACTCTCCTCTCAATCCCACAAGCTACAAAAATAGATGCATGACATGAGGTACATACATATGTAAGTCCATTATGTTATGCTTATGAATTAATAAATGTTATTTATTAAATTTCTCCCTATTTTCCCATGTCTACTCTGACTACCTCTTTGAACGAACAACGATGCGCGATGTAACCTCGAGCAGGACAAAAAAGCAAGGAAAAAATTGGAATTATCATCAGACGACAAACGGCGCTACACTCATGTACAAAAGGATCAATGACATACATGACACGACAGTGCAGATCTAATTTGTACGTGTAGGCGACCACTCGACTTTGTCTGACAGATCAATGAACACAAAAATGGAGTATGGATGTACTAGAAAGGAAAAAAAGAAGCCATTTCCTTTTTTCTTTATTTCTTTTTCTTTTTATCTCCACTGTGGCGATGGCGATATTATGTATATACCTACTTCATTTACGTTATTACTTAGTATTATGAAAGAAACCTTGCTTTCGCTTTGATTTCTAATTTTCTTCCATTTTCCTTTGATCACTAACTAAACTGCACTCAAACACCAAAAGAGAAAAATCAATTACATTTAGTTTATAAATCTTGCCCCAATCTATTTCCTTTTTATCTCTTCTATTTCACTGCCCATGTTTCATGCATTCCCTTCTTTGAGATTTGTGCTCCAGATTAGAAGAAAGAATAAAAGATAGAGCAATGAATGCCATGAATAAAAGGGAATGGAAGAGAACGGAGAAATTTTAGACTGATATTTTTCAATTCAGTCATTGATTTATATGCTACAGTTTCGAGGGACACGATATGCTACGGTAGTGACCTTTTTAACCCCCGCCATTCAAAACTGTAATTACCAATAATAATACGGTAAAATGCCATCTGCCTTCTCATCTTATATAACTAAATTCTTTATCATTCTTTGTCTGCTATGAACCTCCTTCCATAATGTCAAGTAAGAAATAAAATTGAAACCGGGTTTAGTTAGAAATCCATAGTATCTTGGAATCGAATCTTCAAGGTTGCTAGAAAACATTGCTTGTACACTCCAATTTACCAGAAAAGGATATTTTTAGTATTTATTTGGTATCTTGATTTCCACGTCGACTTGATTTATCTACCTATCTCAAATTAAAGCTTTGTATAAGGATTATTATTTGATTGTGCTTAAAATTGCAAATTGTAGTATGCACAAATTTCTAGTTTTTACTAACGGCATTAAACCTTGTTTTTATAAGTTGTACTGTGCTTTTGCACAATTGCTTACCTTCCTAAAACTATATATGTAATTGCCAAGTTTCACACTGCACACGTCCACACCTGTACCAAATTTTTACTTTTGACACAGGGTTTCAATGGTGCATAAAAGTGAGTTTTGAAGAAGGAGGCATTGCCTGGCGCAACAATAAATGTTAGATAATTAAAAGATGTTTAGTCAATCAATAAATCTTACGCCGATGCAGTATGAAACTTGGCAATTATCTAATTTTAGGAAGGCAATTAACTGTGCAAAAGGACAGTATGAGTTATGAAAAACAAGGTTTAATATTTCCTCGTAAGATGGAGTTTACGAGATTGCTTTCCTGATAAATGCATACTTTAGAAGAGAAAATGAAGCAGAAAATAAAAATTAAAGATTCAAACCTGCATAAAAATTGTTTTCGGTACCAAAAATGTTTACTTTGTACCCGTTCAGGTTTACAAGCCTTTTCCCGGTTATCATGCTACACTTTTCCTTACTCAGCTTCATCTACCACTAGTTTTATTTTCAACTGTATTCCAGTGTTTCAGCCAAGTATTTAGGTATATACTCATGTTTCATCATGTTTCCCCGGAGGGCTGACTTTTTTCCATGAGTTGACATACTAATGGAATGCGATGAGTAAACAGGATGTCTGTATATTTTGTTTTATTCGTTTCTAATAGTCTTCTGTCACAAGCAAACCTACAAAAAAACGAGTCGCTTCTGTTGATCCAGATACGTGCCTCAGCTCACCAGTTGTACTGTTACTCTACACCTACACACGAACTGCAAAGAAATGAAATGAAATGCAGGCAGACGGAGCAAATCAACAAAGCAGCATTGCAGCAAGACAAATCTGTTACAAGTTGCTTTCTCCAGTCTTATGTAATGCTTTCTCCATCCGCATTATAATAAAGCATGTAAGAAAAGAATCATTGTTTTCCTTCTATTTGCAATTCAATTCAAATATTCACTTTCACTTTTTCGCAGTTTTTAAATAAATATTATGAGTGTAACTGAGCAGTGACACGCATAAGTCTAGCGTCGCCTCACAAATAATAATATTGGGCTTGGGCATACTTCGTATGCTACGGAGCGGACAGATGGCAAGAAAGAAACAGAAAGAAATAAAGCAGACTGAGGAATAATAATGTGGGTGTAGCAGGAAAAAGTGGTAGTAAACAGGGAGAAAGCATAAAGTAATAAGAGTAATAAGTAGGAAGGAGAAAAAAGAGAAACAACAGCCGTTTCATAAATCTTGTGACAATGTCATCCGCACCAGACACCAGCTCACGGCGTAATAAAAATTGTATTCTTGTTCTTGTAGTCATTTTCTACATATCATGAAAACATAAAATGTACGTATGTTATGGGCGTGCATGGCTTGCACCAATACTCTTACTCTAGTAGCCTAGCGATGTGTGTCTTTATTTGTGGTGAACAGATGGAGAGGAAGTATGCGACCTGCGAATAGCAAAAAGAGTTTAGTTGTTGTGTGTGAGTGTGTGCTAGTTTAGTTTTTATCCGGTAGTAAGTTCTGTGAAAGAGAGAAATCACGGCGGCTTTTTTGGTAAAATGTGCTGAGAGACATTTGTACATGAGGGGAAACCGAATCACCAAAGTCGTAATAAATAAAATAAAATAAAATATCACAAGTGGGAAACTACAAAGTTTCGAGGATGTGGATACACTTTTCCTTTCTTTTTTGTCTTTGTCTGTAACGTAGCCCATAGGATGCGAAACCAACTAACAACCGGTGTAACAGTACCAGCAATAAGTATTAGGCACACTAATGAACCAGTCGACTCCGGCAAGGCTTGACTTGACATTTACCTTTTCTGTGTAAACGAGTCGAGTCAATGTAGAATAGTCGAAACCGACTTCAGGTTTGAGTAACGTATCGTGTCGAAAGGTAAGCACTATTATATTATGACTGATATGAGGAATTGGGGAAATTAATGGTGGACGTGGGTGGATGAGAATAGAATCACGGCCCCAGCAACTTACAACATGCTAGTTTCTGTCTAGATTATATTCGATGGATTCTATGGATGTCTGTGCAATAATAATGATGTCACATAAAGGATGGCATTACCTTCCAGGGAATATCTAATCACTACTCCGAAGAGAATTTCCCAGTTATCTGCTCAAAAGAGGAAGTTGGAAAGCGAAAAGCCATGATTGCATAGTTTTCCATGTACGCTTTGCTATCTCAAATTTGTGCAGTTTGTGCGTACCCAAGAGCACGAAAGAGGAAGCGTGGAAAAGTGAAAACGGCAGCCAGAGGTGTCGTTTTTGCTCGTAGCCATTTGAAAATAAAGTCTTAAAAGATTTATCCATAACCATACGTCATGAGCGAGACAGGTCTCCTATTTCTACCTCTGATTTGTCAGTTGTGTCGTACATTTTGTGAATGTTGTAGTTTAGTGAAACACATGCAGAGATGCAGCAGAGCACTGTCATTTCTCAGAGAATGGAAGAACAAACTTATGAAGTGTGTGTTGAAGAGGATAACAATTGGAAAAAAAGGCTGCTGCTGCTACAATAAAAGAAATGCCGATAGCGAAGAGCGGCGAAGTTTTTTACTTGGAAAAAGAATCAGTAGAAAACCTTTTTCTGACTTGATCACCAACTGCGAGTAGTATCGTGTGTGCGTGAGTGAGTGAGCGGAGAATGAACGCTTCAATAACTTGCAGGAATGAGCAGGATGAGGATGAGTGACGAAAAAAGGGAAAAGCTGTAGAAGAGAGACAATAAAAATGGAGAAGCAAAAAGGTAAGGAAAGAGAGACGAAAACTTTGTGACACAATAAAGGGGACATCCTAATGACAGTTTTTTCTTCCTTGTCAAAATTGAGCACAGTTCGTGACTAGAAAGGCGGGATGCACGGGCACACCTTACATAAATGAACCTTACTACAAGAGAAGATCTGAGAAAAGGTAAAAGAGAAAGCAAGAGGCAGAGAGAGCAGAGAAAGAAAGAAAAAAGGTTTGCCACCGGTGCTTTAAGCATTTAAGACTATCCTCGTCGTCCTCATCTTAGTCATCATCATGATCATCAGCACCGTTCTGATTATCAAGAGAGCAGGGCACACACACTCTACCACTTGGCTCGCATTCTTTGATCAGTGAAGCAAACCGGGTGAGAAAGAGTCTTACTTTAGCACTGCTGTCGACTCGAGAAGAAAGTACATTCTTCAAGTACTTTCTCTTCTAGTTGACAATACTCCGGTTTGGAGAAGCATTTCAAAACTAATAGTCATCTCGCTTATGCTCTTATAATTCTCTAGATAGTCTCTGATAGCCGTGGTATGGATGCCAGTAGCAGGATATATCATTTTCGCTCCAACAACACCATTTTTTCTTCCTACGTTCTTCTGCTTCTTCAACTTTAACCATTTTCCAGCTGCGAGTATCGTACTATATGACTGGAGAATACGTCTCTTCCCTCCGCTAGGTATAACTTTGTGCGAGAAAGTGAGCGAAGTGTTGCGGCGTTTGGTTCATCTTGGTTGATGGTAGTTTCTTTCTTACAAAGCACAGCAGCGCAGCGCCCCTAAAACCCATGTCTCTGGCATCTGATGCCCCTCTGGGTTAGCAGTTGTGGAAAATGTGCAAATATGGATAAGGAGAATGAACCTAGTTATTTTTTTCTAAATTTAACCCTAGTAAAAATAGAGATAAGGTGTCTTCCCATCAGGCAATTCTTTGCAAGCGCCGCACAAAAATAGAAAGTAGGTGGTCCTGGTCGTTGCCTTTGCCTTAACAGGCAGGAGAAAAAGAAAAAAAAACAACTTCACAATCACGATCGACTTTTTCAGAGCACAAACACAGTTTCCTTTCCATTCTCTGCTCATCCACAGTCCGGATTTATTTGGCTTGGATATTCTACAGTACTTAATATAGAATTGAAGAGGGAAGATGAGTGAAAGTGGAGGGAGGGAAAAGAGGGATTTTTCTCCAATTCTCATTCTTGCCAACTTTCTCTCCTACGGATTACGGGATTGATATTGATGATGTGATCCTGTGAGGTGGAAAAAAGAGCAATGTCTTCTTTTGTGTCAATAAGGTGACGCTAGCTAAAAAATCTTTATCCCTCTTATAATAAAATATCTAAAAATACATAGCCCACATATCTATAGCTACGCACTTTAAATGTATAACGAAGTAAAGTGAGCCCGTTTTTTTCGAGATGTCTTCGCTCACTTCATTTTCTAGCTCCTTTATAACAAAGCAGCAAAGGCAGTGTGCCGATGGCACTCACAATTTCCCTTGACAATGAGAGCGATCACACGAGGAAGGCAGTTTAGTATTTATAAGAAATGTCCTTTCGCCTTGGCTGCATCAAACTCGGGATGACAGTCGTAGTTGGATGATAGATTGCTGGAGAGAGACGAATTCGTGTCTACTTGTCTGCATTTTTCCCCAACTTTCTAGCCAAAAAATAAACAAGGCGAATAGAGGCAGTAGTAGTGCATTGAACTGAACTGAACGAGTCGATGAGAAGAGAAGATTGCGGAGCAGGCAAGTCGAGATTTAACTTAAACTGGCTTAAATCTTTGTAGGGGCTTCCCATTTATTGAATGGATACGTACCTACATGTCGTTAGTGGATGTGGGAAAGAGTCACGCAAAAGACTTGAAAAAATCTGTTACCAGCTCAGCTGAACTTTTAGCAGTGCAGTGGAATCCTGTCGGTTGACAAAAGCGATTGGCAATATTATTGTTATGATTGTAGGCGATAAAGAGCATTGTATTTCGGGCGTGGTGGAGGAAAGTGAAGTGAGTGAAGTGAAGTGAGGGAATGAATCTGCAATACCTTTCCTGGTCCATAGGTTAGGTAGGTAGGTAACGACTCCAGTTCAAAAAGTATCCCATAGGGGCACAAAAGCGTCTTCCTCTGACACTAACTGCTCCTTGTGCTCAACCGCTCAAGTGAGTTGAGTTTCAGGGCAAAGGAGAATTGTGAGCTCGCTTGACATGAAAGCAGAGAGAGGACAAAAACGCGTTAGTTCCATACGGAGAAAAAATGGCATTTCGCTATTATTTTTGCTGTTCCGCTGGTCTCCTTCGCGTAAAGAGGGAAATGCACTCTAGTTGATGTCAATGGGACACTTAAAGTCCCAACGACCCAGACTCATTGATAGTCACACCAGAGCACGACCATATCTATGACTAGCTATTGACGTTTTTGCTCTCTTGTCTTGTCTAAATGATAGGGATACATCCATACGCAAACTGAAACTTTCCCTTCTCTCACTGAGTTTCTGTTCGGGCACATCGCATCGGCATTTTTATGACCACATTTCTGTCAACTCAAGTTGCCTTTAAATTTTTCATGACCAAATCACCTTCTTTCCTTGTCTCCTCAGTTCGGCTGGTGCTCTTCTCTTTCCTTCCCAAGGAAACCGTTTCCAATGAAATGCATTACATATACATTAACTACGTACATATGTACATTACGTATGTACCTACGTACTTCAAAAAATCTACTCTTTCTCTCAGGTTATCAACTTGGAAAAGAACTGCATATAAATGACATTTCAACGGGATAAAGGCAGCGAAAAGGACAATGGCTTTTCTAGAATAATAGATTTTTTTTGTCTCTTTCTCTATTCCGCTCTACACACACACAACTCGATTTCACACTCCCATCTTTTCGCACTCATTCTTTCATTGAAAACATGGGAAAACTCGCTCTTATCTTGCTCTTTCACTCATTGTGACCAGACTAGACAAGACCAGCACCCACATTCACTCTTTCTTCTCTACCGGCCTGTTTCAGTCAGTCACCAACCAACTAACCACATAGCCACAGTGCTACTTACTCCTTTCTCTTCGTTCTTCCGCTCCTATTTCAATGTACGCCTATTACATTACATCCTTTATGACTATTGGTTTTGTCCTGCACACTGTAGTGTGTAATTCATTTTATATTTCGTTCAAGTAACGGCGGAAAATTTGCGCGCAAAATTTACAGACAAATATGAAATGTATTTAAAAATTAAAGTTTCTGATTTGGCGCCACCGGCGTGTTTAGTGATGATAAAAACTTTCTCTCTTATTATAGTTCGACTTAGGTGGATGATTTTGTAATTCTCAGCAAGTTCACACTACAGTGTGTACCTTTGTATTATAGAATTTATTACGTATATTGGATTGCTATCTGCACCCACTGACACGTACAGCCATCAATGGAGCACTATTATTGGCACCAATCTATGATTGTTGTTTGGTTGGAGCAGCAGAATCCATATCAGACTTGCAATGCATACATAGTGCTAACCTACTTATTTCAGCAAGCAGAAAAACTGCACTCTGACATTGTTGCACGCAAAAGAATTTGCAGGACACTGCGATAAAGGAGATGACAAGGCAAAAAGATCTTCTAACTAACTAACAAATGGAATGTGGGTAATATCCTGTGACAATAATAACGAAAAAAATCCATGTATTCCGTTAGACGCGAAACCGTTAGAAGATCGTTATTTTTTCTACGATTATAGCTTTCCTTTTATGTCTTGCATTTTTTCCCCAGGAAAATGTGCTGTGGCAATCGCATCGAGTCAAGTCAATTGATGATGATAACATAACGCGGCGTGGAATGGCTAGAAAAACGTTGTACCTACCTACTGGAGACACCAACCAACATTGAAAAAAGAAAGGGTAGAAAAACGACTTCCATACATATGTTGTATTTTGTCGGCTCCACACATTCCCTTTAACGATCTCTCCAAATCGAACACATACATTCTTTTCTGCCACTATCTTATGGCTCTTATGTGCGAGCTCGAACAATATTATGACGGAAATTTCCATCAATTTTTATATTTGTATTATAATAATGTGCACGTCCGTATGGATTTTACTTTCTCCTGTCTTCCCTTCCTCATGCCACATTTCAACGAAATCAGCAATAGTAATGCGAATGTGAGTGAGGTCGGTTTTGGCTGACAACAACGACAATTCTGAAGAATGAAGGAATGTGCTCACAACTGGAACATTTTTCTTCTTATTTTATGTTGTTGTTTCATACATATGCCTATTTGATGCCAGCCAGGGAGGTGAACCGAGCCAAACTAAAGAGAAAAGGCTCTGACTTGACTTGACTGTAAAAGACAAGGCCTAAGCAAATTGTAATGTGCATGGCGTAGGAATTGAACTGGAAAAGTTGTTTTTTCTTCTCCCGTTATGACTGGATGATGGCGATATTAAGAATAAATGGTGAAGGTAAGGTGAGCTTTCTCCTCGACTCTAATAGAAACATTTTAACAAAACAGATACGACAGGGCGACAGGGAAAATGTACCAGAGACAATGTCGTGTCATCTCGGAAAATGGGCAAACACTGTAAGACAGAAAGAAATAAAGAACTTAACTTACAAACCAATGAAAAGAAGGACCTAAGTAGAAGAAAAAAAGTTATAAAATAATGGCTTTGCTATATGCCTATTTACCATTCTCATCTCATCTCGTTACGAGCTACCTTCTTACTGCATAAAAAATTGTGTCTGGAAACGACATGAAGGAAGAACGAAGAAAACAAGCACAAAAGAGAAATAAGGCTAAGGTGAGTTACAAACAAGAGTTACGGAGAATGACTCGGGGAAATTGCCATTAATGTCTATGTATCGGAATAAATGGAAGTCTTTTTTTTTCTTTTCTTCTTGTTGAAAAGACACATTTTAGGGAACAAAGATATGCTTTCAATTCCATCACAGCACCAATAGTTGATAACAGACGCGACACGATACCGCCGCAGACATGCTACAAACAGGCCTCGGTTGTTTGTGTTGATCTGTGCTCTTGACAAGCGTGATACGGTTAATGTGACTTGTAACACTACTCCTTTGACACAGAAACACATCTTGCATACTTTCATGAGCTTTAAAACTGCTAGATGATAGAGTTGGGATAGATTACGTAGATACTTTACTGTGAAAGGAAAATTGTACAGAAACAAGAGCAGATAGAATCCATTGTCACTTGAGTTCTCCTTGACTTGTCATTTCCTCTCCGTTTCAATCAGGAGCAGCACAAACTTTTCGTGGAAAACTACGTCCAAGGACACACCACAATCGATTAAAAAGTATGTTAATTATGTTTTAGTTTAATAGTTTGTCACTAGTCAGATACGTCAATATTTTGATATAGAAACATGTATCCAAACATTTCAATTCCAGTTCAGCAGACGAACACTGTTGACTGTTAGTACATAGTCGCCTCAGTTTTCGCCTATTTATTAATTTTCCTAAAGTATGCGGGCGAAAAATAGAACAATGCACGCGGGTTTCCCCTTTTGGCTCATTGAATAATACATTATTACAAATGAAATTATGAGTGATGTTGTCTCGTACCTATTATTCATACGTTTCTCCTGTCCCAGATACAGTGCACAAATTACTTTTTTCTTGTCATTTTCCAATCACTACCTAAATAATACATGTTTTCCATTTTATTTATTTTACAGCAAGATACAATTCGTTTTATTGTACTTATTATGCTGGAACTGTGCCACAAAATGTTGACCTTTCTAATTCAGTTGTGAACCAAAAGAAGAAAGAAGAAAATGTAACAATGTCGCTTTACTGAATCTGTGACAATTTTTCGAATTAAATGGTGTGCACGAGAATCATTTATGTTCCTTTTTTCCTGAAGGAGGAGCTTTTTGTCATTAGGCAGATGGAATAATCATTTTTGGTCGTACTTTTCGCCAAAAAAATGGGCAATAATCATAAGCCGTATGTAATGGACGCACGTGGAGGTCATGAAAGGACGAATTGTATTTTTTATGTACATTGTACAATTTCATCGTTTACAATTGCCCAGGTAAATCATTCGATCGAGCGGAACGAAATTGTATGTAGGAGTATTTTCCCTAAGCTTTGGCATCCCCTCCCTCTTCCATTTTATAGAATAAATGTACTGACTTATTAATGTAGGTGATGTGTGATAATGTCTACGACGTGTATATCTAAATTGTCATAGAGCTGACCGTGTTTTTGTCACTACATTTATAACCTTAATCATCAATATTCCTAGCGGACCATAATTACAGCGTACAGCAAAGCAGTATTTGTGTGAAACTTCTGTGTAATAAGTTCAATAAAAGTACGACAAAAGACAGTCTAAATGCTATCACTGAATTGCATCTATTCTCTTGCAGCCGAATTCATTTCTAATATTAAATAAGAAATGACAGCCAGGGAAAAGCTTGTTGTGCAAAATGACAGGAGAATTCTGCTTTAGTCTAACGACACGATCTGTGTTTTTCCGAGTACAATTCTTCATTCATTCTATCATTCACCTTTGTCATTTTATTTGTCCAGTTACATATTTCTATGTGCTGCATTGCGTTCCGTTGTTGCATTTCCCCATTCTTCTTATCTGAACACTTTTTGTCAGGTAGATTTCCACCCAAAAAAATTCTTCCTTCTCAAGCTCAGCCATTACATTACATTACTCACATTAGATTTTCTTTGAGGCAGAGAACAACAAGACAAAAGAAAAAACTCAGAAAAGATAGACAGACAGTCACCTTTTTCCCTTTTTCTTTGTTCCCTTCTTTTTTCGTTGTTGTTTGTTGCATGCATACATTGAAATTTGTAATGGAAAAAAGGAGCGACGTTTTTCTTTTTCATGTCTACTTTCCACAGTTAAAGTTGGGTTAGACAAGAAGACACTTTTTTGTATGCTCAGACAGGCCAAAATCTCCTTTTTCCCCTTTCCTCCGCCTGTCCTCCTTTTTTCAGCTGAGTGACAACAATGTCGCTGTCGTACAAATGGAGCGAGTGAGTGGAAACGGGCAGAGCGTAGTAAAATAACGCTAAGTGTCTTTTGCTGCTTCTGTGATGTTTTCTTGTTGTTGTTGTTGACGCTGATGCCTGATGTGTGATGTGCAGAGTAAAGTAGAGCTGCTGGAAGAGATGGGATCTTCCGATAGTAGTGGAGTACTACGTTCTACTACTTCCACGACATTCGAGAATAATAATGTGAACTCGAAGTGAGCTCTCACACACAGAACACAACAAAATTGCTTCTTTAACCTTGCTTCAAGGGATACTAGAGAACACTCCGTCTACCATTATTACAATCATAGTAATAATAATAAGGATTGAGAGGAGAGAGAAACCACTGAGGAATATTTTCTTTCTCTCTCCTTATCTCCGCTGCATTTTCAGGGATGCATTTTTACACGCCTGCTTGGTTACGCATGCACATATGAATGAGTTGAAATGAAATGAGGGACCCACCTAAGTCGGAGAAGAGAAACATTTTTCTTTTCACTCTTTACTGTGATCATCATCATGCACACGTACCTTCCTACATAACCCAGTGCTTATCGTTAGTTTGGGTTATTTGTTTGATTTACACTTAACAAGAGAAGAGCATGAGATGAGATGAGATGAGAGAAGAAAAAACAGGAAAAATTAAGCGCTGCTGATAATAATGTATAATGCAAGGATGGGCTCACCTTGGACTCACTAACTACAAGGAGCAAAGAAAAACGACCAAGGACGGAGATGAGAATGAAGAGGAGGAAGAATGAAGGAAGAATCCTTGCATTTCGTCTTTTCTTTTTTTCTTTGTGTAGAGAGAGGGAGAGAGAGTTGGAATGAGAAAGAAAACTTTGTACATTTGTATTAAATATACTTCAACATACTTATACCGAATTATAGTAAATATATTTTTCTTTCTGTCACATACACACCAAGTGAGACTGGTATAGAGAAAGAAAGGAATCTCTGTGACACAGAAAAAGGATCTGTTCCTTAAAATAGAAAAGTGAACCTCCAGCTTGAGCTCATAGCTCTTGGCACTTGCACTGCCCTGCTACTTTTAGTTGGGTTACTCTTTTAGTACGTACTTACAAACCAAAACCAGGTAGGTCCAAAATTTCCTTCTGACATATGTACATATGCAAGTGGTAAAGTTGGATAATAATAATAATCATAATAACGGTAAAACTAATAGTAATAAAAATAATAATATGGACCGACCAACTTTTCCCTTCGTTTTCAAAAGTTTTCTTTCAAGAGTGTCCCTCTCCCTTGACTGCCTTGTTTGGACTCATTGTGCTCACTCAGTTCGGGCTGTGATCTTATGTGACCATCACATCAGTCCTCTCATAGAGCCTTGTTATGTCTATCCAAACTAAACTAAAAACACACACGTTCCTCTGTCCGTGTGTGTGAGAGAGAGACTTTTCTTCCTGCTGGACTAACAAATGAGATTAGAAAAGTTTGGATTTGTGTCAGTGTTGTTCCTCCTAGTTTTTTCTCCTCTGCTCTCCTCTAATGAAACGGAGAACCTCAGAAAATATTTTTCTGCGCAATAACGTACTTTTGTGTTGTTGTGAGTGACCGAAAAGCAGAAAACCCTTTAATAAAATGTGTGCCATTTTCTACGAAAGAAACCTACATCCATAGTTACCTATAAATAAAAAATGGGTTTCCTCTGGACACTTTCAGGGAGCGAAGAAAGAGAGTAAAGTAATTCACACCCGTATTCAAATTCAAACTTCTTTTCGTCTGGACAGTTGAGTTGGGCAGCAATATGGCACGTCTTCATTTGCATAGGTAGTATACTTATTATGGTGGCCAGAGAATGAAAAGGCATTTTAAGAAGATTTTGTCTGGTTACCCACTCAACTCTTAACTCAACAATTTTAAAAGCCTGCATAAAGATGGAAAGTAGTAAAGTAATGACGCACACACTCAGTCTTCAGCAGCTTCTGTCTGCATGAGTAAACTTTGTCTTTTTTGGCTGGATTTCAGTTTAAATGGAAAATGGAGAAGATATTTAAAATGATTGTTGATGTTGATTGCGGAGAACGAGACGAGTCCATTGTGTCCATCTACGTACACAGACATGACATGTTGTTTTCTATCCTATCATTTTTATGAAACTGGCACTCACCCGGACGGATCGCTGAAAGATAAGCAATTTTAGTTGAAAGGTGGGTGAGTGACTGAGGTGAATGAATGCATACTGGCGGAAATGGATGGGTGAGACGTTGCGTGGACTGCTCCTTGTTTTGTTTGGCCTCGATGGTGTCTGAAAAAGGAAGGAAGGAAGGAGGACAAAAAACAAGGTGCAGTTGGCTGGACTGGAGCTCATTTCATTTTGTTTCATATGATATGAAAAGCCTTTCCGCATTTTATTTTAGGTGAGGCTACGGTCGTCATCATCCAAGCGAATCCAAAACGAAAGTCATAGCTTTTTGTGATGGTAATAGTGGTAAGGAATAATCAACGAAGTTCAATCTTTGTTCCACTGGCTGTGACTTATAGGAAAAAATATATTAGGTCTAGAATGGATGGATGGAACCGGAATAGGAAAGCTCCCACTCGCTTTTTTCATTTCATTTTTCTTCTTTCATTCTCTCTTTATAAAACACGTCCTAAACTGCCTTTTCCAGCACAATATTAAATGTTGATGGATGATTTTTTATTTAAATAAAGAACAAGTGATATTATAATGGTAAGTTATGTGAAAGTTAAGGTACGCTCTTCTTGTTTGTTTGTTTTTCTAGTCTATGTACTTTGTACAATAAAACGACTTTTTCTTTCTTCCTATTAGAATCAAAATGAGCTGCAAAATGCGGCCCTTCTTTTTTATATTCTTTGTTGATACTACTTACTTAATCATCAGTATGCATCCATTACGTCTTCTATTATTATATCAAAATATATGTATGTAATTTATTACCAGCCTTATTATTTTTTTGCTCATCAACTTCTGGAAAAATACGGGTATGATAATAGAGGAAAAATATATGACAGAAACTCAAAAACTTTCCTGCAAGCACTGCCACCGTTGCACTGGTGCTGCTGATGAAAAGGATAATGCATCCTCAACTCAACTTCAACTCAATAAAAAACTATTATTATTCTTCTTCTACTTTATTATTATTGTGTGGGCACACAGATTGTGAACACAGGTGAATTATTTGTTTCTGCTCCTGCTCATATCACATCATTCCATAATAACCATCCCTGCAAGCGCACAAAATAAAATAAAAATTTCTTGATGATGATAGAAGGAAGCGCAGCGGTGGTGAAAAAATCTCGTCACGAATGAGCAGATGAAAGTTGAAGATGACAAAAAAAGAGGAAATCTACACTCGTGCACAACGCAACAAAGCAGAAAAAAGTTATACAATGATAATATGACAATCTAATGCGTATGGTATGATGTGATGTGATGCAAATGACGGTAGGAAGGTAACGTGTCCTCCTGGTCGTCATCGTCAACATCGGCGCGGCGTCGTCGTCAGGAGAGCAGGAATGTATCTCATAAGAAAATCATCACTCTGCGTAATAATAATGATGATGAGGGTAGAGATTGAGTGAGCAGGCAAACTAAACTAGGAAAGTTTAGCAAAGGATGTTTTGAGCTCAGTAAAAAGATTCAAAGTCAGGAAAAATAACAACAAGAGAGCCAGATAGTAGCTGCACACTTCACTTACTTCTACTACTACTGCAAGAATGAGTAATAAGAGGAACAGCGGAGAATAATAATAATAATATATATCACATGTAGATTTCTCTGTTATATGGAAATGGAATTGCACCCTGCTGACTTTCTGCTTTTCTTCTTTTTTCTCGTTTTTTTACCCTCCACTGTTACCAGTACTGTAATATTTTTGGGAAGAGAGAGAATGATGTGTTCTTATTGTGTTATAATAATAATCTAATACAGTATCATTATATTTTTAGGTAGCCAAAGAAAATTTACAAAAGAAATTCTTTCTCTCTCTAGAAAAAGAGTTCAGTGTACAGAAACAGCAACAGCAGCAGCCAGCCAGACAGTAAAAGAAAAGCCTCTGTGTAATTTGGCTGGAAGGCCTTTGCCTTATTTTGTCTGTGACTAAAGTGCCTATAGCGATGGCAAGCAAAACTCGGGAAGATCTGCTACCCTTTTCGTGATGATCCTGATACTTCCCGAGAGTCTGTCTTATTTTTCTTCTCGTTGTTGTTGTTTTCTGCCGTCGTCGTCGTCGTTCTCACAGTCTCATCAGAATTTTCAATGTGCATGCATAACACAACCAGGAACCAACAAATCTGCGTGTCTCTTCATGCGTTGGCCTATTCTAATTTTTTCTCTAAACAGAGATTATGCTTTCTTCCTGTTGTCGCTCTGCTCTTGTAATATGTAATTTTGTTTAACTAGAGTAAACTTTTATCTCTTCTTCTCTCCCACTGGAGAAAAATTGGAGTAGGAGAATGAACAGACTGGGCGATGAAGAAAGACGGGAAAAAGTTGCGGATGTTGTATAAAAATACTGATGCGAACGCTGATGATCTTGAATACAAGGTTCGTAGATACTTAAGCCGCGTCTTTATGATTACGATGAGGATAGGAGTCTGGAGACGTTTTTTTACAAAATGAAAACAACGCATCGAAAAAAATAAAAAAACGTATAAGGAAGGAAGGAAGGAATGACTAAGTTTAGAGTTAGCGAGACGATGATGCAGAGGACGTTTTTACAATATAACGATATAATGCGTAGATTGTAAGAAAGAGAAAAAACGTTGATTCAAAGAATTAGAGTGACTATATACTCATAATAACGACTACGTAGCAGTCACTACGCACACACGCACGATGATGATGAATTTCTTAATGGTTTCCCTTATAAATGTTTAACTTTTAGAAATATCTTGCGTAAGATTTTTTTCGCCTTTTAAATCGACTGGGATGTAGTAAGGAGAGAGAATGAAAGAAAAAGTCAGGGCCTTCTTGCTCGCTTCTAGTTCTATCCTATCTACATAAATTGCAATGGCTGCACAAACCACAACGATAAGTATTCGCAGAATGAATATGAGTCTTTTTTATTGCGTTTTATATCTCCTTTGTGCGTGTGTGCAAAAGAAGTTTTTGAGATTCAAATGCAAAAAAAAGTTAATCTTTTCTGTCTCTCTCTCTATTCTCTCCTATTTTTTGCTTCGTCCTTCACTGATTACTTTTTCTCTGTTCCCTTTAACTTTTATTATTTTGCAGGACTTGACTCCAGACTCGGTCTCTGGTGATAGTGATGATAATGGCTCTATAATAATAAGATTGTCTCCGAGCAAACCACTGTCGTCTAGATTAAACCCGAGATATTTGGATATTAAGCTCGTTTCTCTTTTTCCTAGCTCTTTTAAGTCCCGAAAAAGAAAGAAAAAAACTGTTTTTTTTCTGCACTACGAATTTCCGGGAGTTTCGGTACATCCAAAGGTGGCGGAGTGTGTACAGTATTTGTAGTATATTTTTACAATGAGCACAACGCAACAACGCACCGACCCTATTAATTTAGTGAGGAAGTTAGTTCAAAAGTAACCAATAAAGCATCGTAAAATACAAGCTCACGTCCGTCCTACAATCACTGTTCAGTGGTTTCAGTCGTAGTCATCACTTTATAAAGAAAGTATGTGTTTGAGTGCGGAATCGGAATCGCAAGAGCGGAAAAAGTTTCAAACTTTTTATTACACAACAACAGAACGGTAAACGGCAAGAGTAAAGCAACATAAATAGTTTATTTTACTATAAACTGGTATTTTACTGCTGGAACTTCTGGTTTGTGTAAAATGTAAGAATGTAACGCACATAAAGTTACTTTAATGTGCGTGCATGAAATTGTCTTGTTGAATGAAAGAGTGCAAAAAAATGTGCTGCGTTCTTTTACGCATAAAATAAAGTAAAACGAAATTCTTCTCGAAGGAAAGATTTCCCTTTGTTTATTCTGACTTGTCAAGAGAAAAAATGGAGAAATGTATGGATAGTTAACTCGTGTCTTTTTCATAAAAGGCAAAGTGAGAGCCGTAGTAACATAAATACATAATTGTACAATGAATCGTTGTCAGTTTGTCTATCTCGTTTTTCAAGCCAAATTTCTGCGCAATCTTCATCATCGGCTTGTTTTGACTACGAAATTTGTGAATTGTGAATGTTGTTCTTTCGGTTTATTAGCAAAGAAGGAAAAGAAATAAAAAGTGTGTTGCTTTACCATTTCTCTAGAGCTGGAAAGAGTCTGTGAAGCAAGAAGATTCCATCTAGGGTTTCAACCAGTCTCTGATGAACTGAAAAACTACAAACTCGACGCTGCTGCGGCGATGATGATGATGAACTGGGTGTTTGGGAGCAGCTTTAGATAAATATATGACGATAATCTTTTCTTTACAACTGTTTCTTTATAAACCACCGCGACAACTGTGAAAATGAGTGTGACGATGATGCTGACAACGACGTGAGAATTACGATGAATTTGAGAGTAGAGATGAAACACGAAAATTTACCACTTTGTAAAATAAAAAAACTCGCTGCTGCTGCTGTGAAACAGCATAAAAATTGTAGTTACTCAAGAAGGAAAGAAGTTTACTGACACAGAACTACCCACTTTGATGTTCGTAGAAAGATTTCGTCGTTTTCTTTCTCTTTTTGAGTTGTTGTCGAATGGGCTCACGCACACACAAAACTATGCTGCTGCGATTGGAGTTGTCAGTATTATTACAAACAAAATCTATAATGTTTTATTAGTCTATAAACGAGTTAAAGTTGCTCTTTGTCTTCAGTTCAGTTGAGTTTCACTTCTCTCTTTGTCCTTTGTTCACCTTGGAAAATTGGATGCGGCTTCTTACGCTGCTTTATCTATGATTGAGCTGATCAAACTCAACCCAGAGCTAGAGCCAGGCTTCACCAAGAAAATTGATTTTTGTGCATACACGCACAACACAGTTTAGTACAGCGACAAAACGAACGACTTCGTCTTCTTACACAATTGCTCGATTCTTTTTTCTCAAGTCACCAGTCACTCACTCTTTGAAACAATTTTTTTGACGAGCAAAGCAAAACAAAGACGAGGGAAAATCACGATATGATATTTTTCAGTTGATGATGTGCATGACAAGATTGCACTATGGCATTGTTCACTGCCTTTTGCGTATGGTTCATTGGTCTGCCACTGCCAACACTAGAGAAGACCAACCACCGTAGAAGATGCAACCTTAACGATTTAACAGAAACGAGGGAACCACCAAAATAGTCCCTGTCGAATTGAACTTCTTGGGAGTGTTTTTCTTCTTTCTTACACTTTTTCGTATTTTGGCGTACTTCTGTTGTGTTCCTAATATATCATGTCATTTCTCTCTCATTTCTTGCTTTTTCTTCCTCTTTCCTCCACTTTATTTCCTTCCCGTCCTTTTTCTGTCATCACATTTTCCCGTTACGTTTTTTATCGTCTCCTTTGGGTTTCTTGTACCGCAACATAAATTTCTGTCATATCTGCAAAAACATACAAGAAAGACACAGTGCTATATAAATGCATTAGGAAAGATCCGATACATAAATAAAATATTGCGGAACGTGAAAAACGTCGAGTAAGACAGAGACAGACACAGAGACCAGAACACAACACATACACTGAACATAAAGTGCGCACAAGTCACTCCAGGAAGACAGAAGGGGAAAATGGAGCAAAAAAGGGAAAAGGAGCTTGGTTAAAAATTTATACAAAACGTGTATTATTTATGGTCGCTCAAGAAACCAGTGAATCATTGCATGCAAAGCAAAGCAAAACCAGAAAGGGTTTTGCTGTCCACAATCGTATGTGAATATATCTTCTGTTATGTACGTATACGTAACGCAACGCAACAACGTAACATCAAACCTGAGTGAAACTCCACTGATCTTTTTTCGAAGAAAGGAAGAAAAGAAAGTATCTACGTATTTATCCTATTTATTTTTTTGCTCACCGTGCTGTGCTATTTTGTCTACAAAAGTAGTTAACTCTCTAGGATTTCTAAGAAAAAACAAATGGAAAGAAGCGGAATCCTTTTCTTTTTATTTTTCATTTTGTTTTCTTTTCCCCTATTTAAAAATGTCTTGTTCTTTCGTTCAAGTTGAATTTTTTCTTGGAGGACAGGGAAAGGAAAAAACAAAAAAAGACAAGGAGAAAAAGGGAAATGCTAGACTGTCAAGTTTGTCTTGAAAGCTTTTGATGTGATGTCTTCAAAATTCCTTGTTTCTCAGTATGTGCGTGCAAAACCAAAGAAGGCATATTACTTACCTACCAAAACTTATCTGCCTACCGTATATATACATATCGCATAGAGTAGGTATTTGTATTCACGAGTTTTCCATTCAAGTTAAATAAAGGCCCTATTTTCTCAACACCGCCAATATAACTCAAGGTAAGGTAAACGAAGGTAAAAAAGAAAGGAAGGAAGAAAAGAAAGAGAAGGAAACGACCGAGAAAATACCTCGTTGGATAATACATTTACTAGTAGTATCTTATTTGGGGTTTTGGGTAGAGGTGGATTGAGAGTGAGCTCAGGATGATGGGAGAATAACAAGAATAAAAAGAGAGAAGAAAAGATGGCCTGTTAAATTTTATGAAAGTTGAAATGGCAAAAGAGAAGTCGACGACATCGACGAAGAACGACCATGACTCTATGACTATGGACGGAAATTGTTTGGTTGGTTGGAAGAAAATAAGAGAAGACGCATTTCTTTTCTTTTCAAGAAGACCTTTCGTATAGTTATCTAACTAGATGCGTGCTAGGTAAGTATAAGTGCTCCATCTCCATCCTTCTTCTTCCATCCTGAATTGTTACAATGGTGGCATTAAAATGCATTGTCAGTGATTTTATTGCTCACTCACACCGCCATCGCCGATTGCTTGCTTCTCCTTACAAGAACATACAAAGTTGTAGACACGCTACATAACAGAACAGAAGCTTGTTCGCTTTTTGCCCGATTTTTAAAAAATGCCTTTAAATAATGGGGCACATGCGTAATGGGACGTGAGTGAGTCTTTCAAGAGAGTCTTTTTGTACTACTGTGTACTGTGTAAGATGCGGTGGCGGCGGAGGAACAGGCAATAATGATCTCGTAAAGAGTACAGAGAGACAGAAATCCTCGTAACGTAACAATGTATGTATGTAAAAGTAATATCCATGTAAAATAAGATTTAATTTGAAAGTGAACAGACAGAAACATTGTTACGTACTTGGAACTACCATGCCAGTAACAAGAATATAACCGCTATTATTATTACTACTGCTATTGCTATTATTATTAGATTAGCTCCAGCAAACACAGAGTACAAGAGCAAACAAGCATTTTTTATTCATTTATGCATTGCCGTACTTCTGCATGGAAATCAAGAACAAATCGACTTGTAAAACTGGGCATGAAATATAAAACACATAAAGAACGAGTAATGAATGAGTATGCAGATCTGTTTGAAGAAGTCTATTTTTTTTAATCGGCAGAAGTTTGGAAAATGATGTAATAGTAGAAAATAAACTGATACGCTGATTGCAATGCAATGCAGACATTGTAGTTTGAATCAATCCTGTAGTGGTGGAACCACAGCAAGAGGCTGCACCAGGATCAGGAGCGTTACTCGTTTTATCTGCTTGCTGTGCAGGCACGCATCATGTCATGCCATTCCTATAATTATGCTTGAATAGACTAGACTTGACTTGACATTCTTGGAGAATGGTGGTGGAGTGACTGAGTGAGTGAGTAGCAAAATTTCGGAATCGCTGCTACAACTAGAAGAGATTTCGTGCAAAGTACGCCTATTATCCAGTATCCACCAATTTTTCAGGTGGATGGATGGATGAAATGGACAAAATGGAAGAATTGGACGAAATGGATGAATAACCAT
>VYYJ01000715.1:0-46448 GCA_021029165.1 Cyphoderus albinus | reverse complement strand
AAAATATTCCATTTTCGGGTCCAGACGATGATGCGAGTTGCAGGGTTGCTCATACATACAAATCTCCTCGTAATCCCATTACAAAACTACGGCCACGGCCATGGCCACCCTTTTCTTGCCTTGCCACGGCTACATTTTTCTTCGGCAGGGTATAAAATATTTCACAGGATTTTTATGTCGTTTATTGTAGTAGTGCTTGCATTTATAATGAGATTCCCCACAAACACAATCGTTATGTTTCTGTTGAATATCAAACTCAACTGTTGATAATTTGTTAGTAATTCAACGCGATGAGTTTATATGCGTAAAAATGACGCAAATCTACCGTTGTAACAACAACGTAAATAACTATGCAATAACATAGCGCTTTTTCAACGTTTAAAAATCAAC
The DNA here is from genome assembly GCA_021029165.1 of Cyphoderus albinus. Lineage (NCBI taxonomy): Eukaryota > Metazoa > Arthropoda > Collembola > Entomobryomorpha > Paronellidae > Cyphoderus > Cyphoderus albinus. The sequence goes on along the minus strand of VYYJ01000715.1, from coordinate 46,058 downwards.
GGTGTTTTTTCTGGTGTTACACTAGCATCTAACCATCGTTGAAATCCACATGCATCTGACCGTTAGATTTTTGATGTTAAATACACGTTATTCATACATTGGTTAAACATACGCACAAAACATAACGTCAAATTAACGATTCATAAAATCATTTTATCCAGTATCCAAGGCGGAAATTTTAAAAACCTCGCAAGCTTGCTCATTTTCTTTTGGAAGTGTAAGAAAATATTAACGTGTCACATGAAGTAAACATTTCATTGCTCTTCTCACTTAATTAATAACCATGGCTGAACCGAAAGATTTCACATTAATTCGCTTTGAAAAGTGTGGTAGTGTCGAATTTGTCCCTACCAAATGGTTGGAAGAAACAAATGGCGAAATTACAGTTCGATATCCAAAATCAAAGGAGAAAAACTTCGAAACATTACAGAGAAACGCAAATAGTTTACCCTTAAAGTCATGGCCTAAATGGAATGTGATTGTGAAAAGGTCGTACGGTAAGTTAATAAATATTAAGTTAATTACTTTGTAAAAATGTGGCTATGGAAAAACTAAACCAACCTAAAAGTAATGTTGTTATTATTTCAGATACGGCTGAAAAAGCAAACGCCAAAGCTCAGAAGTATTTAGTTACTTCGGACATTGAAAGCAGCGCTTCCGAACCAAAGCGACGACGACTACAAACGGATGACCAATCGATTAGGCTGACTTTGAACGCTCCATCGACTGATATTTTTGCTAACGGTATGTCCAATCAATTTATTTAAAATTATTATATACAATACCAATTACATACAATTTTAGTGCGGCTAACCAAAATAATATTTTCAGTTGCAGTTCCACCCCCGATAATCTCAATTGTACAAACTCCGACGACCCATCAAGCCCCTTCGAGTGACGAAATCCCCCCAATTCCACTCACCGCCGTCACAAATGAATCAGTAGCGAGAGAAATCCCAAAGACACTGGATCAATCCACTTTACAGAATGTGGAAATTGGTAAGCACTTAACAATGTTTTTAATTAATCTAATTCATGAACGGTAAATTATAACTTTTAATTAAATTAAAATCAGTTGCCGAAGCCCAACCCTTCACCATTTGCACATTTGGAAATGAACAGGTTTTTGAAACTTTATTGAAGGAACAAAGAAGTAAGTACTGTTCCAAAAACCAATAATCACTACAGTAAAATATTTCGTTAAATACGGTTATCAGTTTTATAACCATTTTCATTTCTTCACTTTAAGAATTTCAGAAAAAATCCTTGCAGAATGATCAACTAATTCTTAACGAATTGAAAGATATTAAATCAAACTTCTTACGAATTTTGGCAAATCCAACGACCAGTTCTACTTCTACTGGTTCCGCTCCATTTGATGTCATTCCTATGCGTTCCTTGTCCGATTTTCAGAAGTTGAATCAACAGCTGGAAACGTCTGCTATCAAAGATCTTCTCGTAAGTTTTTAATAACTGCAATATTTAATATTTAAATAAAATTATGTCTAACTACGAATAACTTGTTATAATAGAAGTCAGCACTAAAACGATTTGCTCGGACCGAGTACACGAAGACTATAAGTGACATTTTGGCGTATATCTTTGAATCCAACTTTGCAAAATCTGTCCGCCTTACTAATGCAGGAGGAACCAAAGTGTCTTTTGGAAACACTAAAATTTGCTACGTTTTAAAAGGTATATTAGCAGAACTTTAGAAAGCTAAATTTTAAATGAGAAAAAGAAACTCCACACTAATTACTACGTCATTTACAGAGGCCGTTGCAGAGTCTCACCCCGAAATTACAGATTTTGCCGTCCGTTCCTTTTTGTCTTCTTGGTTTCGACAAACAGCTGTTCGTTCTAAAACTGTGAAACATGGACACACCAAGAAGTGTTCTAAGAAAAAGGGCGATACGGACAGTGGCTCGAATGCTTCGAGAAATGACAACGGATCCAGTGACTCCTCTAAACCTAACCAGGCAACTGTTTGCAGCGACGCCAGTTCCATCCAACCCAACGACTTCCACAGTGCCACTGACAGTACCACAGACATCGACGCCAGTTCCATCCAACCCAACAACATCATCAGTGCTACTGACAGCAGCACAGACAGCGACAGTGATTGAAGCTTGTAGCGGTGTTAGTGTCGTTTCAGAACATATCGATATTAGTGATTTACAAATTAATTTAGATTCGAATATTACAAATGACTTAGATAACGAAGCTATAGATCATAATGTTACAAATTGCGTAAATGATAAGAAAAGCCTTTTAGCGTCTTGGGCTATTAAATTTGGAGTAACACAGGTAGCTTTAAAAAGCTTACTTATATTGCTTCAAGAGTGGCTTCCAGCCGACGAATTTCCCGTAGATCCAAGAACGTTACTGAAAACTCCTCGTGAGGTTAATTTAGTTGAATGTGCAGGTGGGCACTTGTTTCATTTTGGAGTTAAAAAGTACATTCTTGAAGCTTTGAAAGCAGGTATTTGCAATTTTTCTCAAACGCACCCAGATTTAATAGAAGTTCAGAATTTAATAACTTTAGTTGTTGGAATTGATGGAGTACCTGTTAGCAAGAGCTCAAATTTACAATTTTGGCCAATTATGATATTAGTTGATCAATCGTTACAGAAAAAAGTATTCGTTGCAAGCTTGTTTTACGGAAGTAAAAAACCCAATGATGTTGATGAATTTTTACGTTTATTTGTTGAAGAAATGTCGCTGTTAGAGAGTTCAGGTTTGGTTATTTTTGAGCAATTATTTAATGTTAGAATTCGTTGTGTTGTGGCGGATGCTCCGGCCAGAAGCTTTGTAAAATGTATTAAAAATCACAACGCTTACTACGGTTGTGAAAGATGTAGTCAGAAAGGAAAATGGAGTGGAAGGGTCATTTATCCAGTTAGAGATACAAACGAATTATATTCAGATGAATCATTTCAAGGTCAATTTTATAGTAAGCACCATCAGGGTTTGTCGCCTTTCACCAATTTGAAAATCGGTTTAATTTCGCAAATTCCGCTGGATTACATGCACCTGTGTTGTCTTGGTGTGATGAGGAAGCTATTGTTTTCCTGGGTGGACGGTCCTGGCTATTTTAAACTTCCTCGTAGATTAATTAATAATATTTCTGATAGGCTAATTTCATTCCGAAATGCAGTTCCAAAATGCTTTGCTCGTAAACCCAGAAGTCTTAATGAGGTACATCATTGGAAAGCAACAGAGTATCGAATGTTTTTGTTGTATTTAGGACCATTAGCGCTAAAAGGAATTTTGGATAAAAAGCGTTATAAACATTTTTTAACTTTTCATGCAGCTATTTACATTTTATGTTCTGATGTGGGCGTTCTTCCGGAGTGGAATACATATGCAGGTGCCCTCTTAGAAAATTTTGTGTGTCAAATACCCAATCTTTATCATAAGGAGTTTTTAAGTTATAATGTTCATTCGATTCAGCATTTAAACTATGATGTACAGATGCATGGACCCTTAGATCGATTTAGTGCATTTCCGTTTGAAAACTTCTTGCAGAAGTTAAAGAAAATGATACGCACTAATAACAACCATCTTGCTCAAGTTGTTAAGAGAATATACGAAAGTGATAGCGTAGAAACGGAAGTTAATTTTGCAGGTAACGGTGAGAAAATATTGCTTATTGAGTCAGACAATTATTATTTAACAGGTGCTGGGGACGTGTGTTATGTTCGCAAGGTTAAGGAAAACGTGGCTTCTGTTTTAAAATTTATGGAGACTTTATCTTTAAAGCATTACCCTTGCGATAGTTCCAAGTTCTTCATATTTAATTTAGGTAAAAGAACCAAACGAAAGAAAATTTGTTGTAATCAATTTATAAAACTATGCATTTGTGTTGAATTTGATGATGAAAAATATGTTGTTCCAGTTATCAGTTCTTAGTCTAATCATACAATTTGTAATTTATTAAATTAAATGAATAAATATGTTTAATACTGTTGAATATTATTGTGTTACAGCAGCGTTGAAATCGCGTAATTATTGTATATTAATCGTTTATTGTCGTGATAAATTTTGCGTTACTTTACTGTCATAATAACGTTGAAAAACCGTTGATGTAGCGTAATTTTTGCGACTAAACTTTTGTGTTACTTCACCGTCAGATATGCGTTGAAATAACAACGTTTTGTTTAACACGATTTGAGGCGTTATATCAACATAACAATGCATCGCAAAATAAACATTGCAAAATTGTCCGAATCAACGTTGTAATTACGATTGAGTTCTAGCATTAAATTAACGATTTTGGTGGCCGTTTGTGTTTGTGGGGTTGCACTGCATGAGAGCACTTATTCCGTTGTATTTTTTGTAAATTATTGAAACAGTTGTCGTTAAGTTTGAAATCGTGTCGTATCACATTTCTCATCATCACAGAGTGTCACTGTTCCATTCAGAGAGGAAAATGGGATCACTGGAAATTATTCACGAATGCTTCATTATCGCGCACGATCTCATCACATTTTTTTCTACTTTGCAGGGAAAAAAAGTCTGCTGTATTTCTGTGTGTATGAAGCAGTGATTAAATTATCTCCATTTCGTTATGTTATTAGTGTCATGTTGGGCAACCATTTAAAATCATGCTGGGCTCGTATATTTTTTAGTTTTAAGCCTGTTACATAGCGAGTGTCGATGAGTGTGCAGATTTAAGCTGTGAGGCCAAACCTAGTCTGCAATCTATTATGTGTACGTATGTCTGTGAAAATCGTGCCTTCCGTGGTGTGCAAATAGAATATTGATGTAGTCGATGTTAGACTGAGATGTTAGTCGTGTCTACTCACCGTAACTTCATAACTGAAAAAAAGTCAAACTTATTGCATTACGAAATGACCAGAAGCCAATGTCTTGCAGTTTACGTCTCACCACAAAAAACTACCTTTGCAAGTCATAGTTTTTTGTCAAAGGGAGGTTTTCCATTTTAATGAAATAAAATAGAATAAATGAAAATCAGTATTGGGATCAGATCAGTTCAGCCCGACATATTTTTCATGACCCATTCACCACAAAACAAAGGCAGTTTTTCCCTTATTCAGGTTGCAGCCTAAACCTGACTGATCGAGCTGAAAGAGGTTTTCCCCCTGCTGACTCAACAATCATCGTTCATTTTTGTGTTTTACTCCGCCTTTTTATTTTTATCTATGTGGTGGCTAACGATTTTCCCATTTGAAGCTGTTTCAAAAATATAAATAAATAATTTTTTTAAGAAGGAGCATTGTGTCCTCATAAGGAAAAAGAAATTTATGGAGATTTTAATCGTCTCTAATCTAATGCAATGAATCGGGGTCGCTCTCTCGAAACAACGAGAGCATCTGAAAACCCCAGAGGGAAAGCCCTCAAATGAAAACAAAGGGTTCGAATAATTTTCATTTTGTTAACCTTGCGCTTTACTTTGAACTTTTTTATTTCAAGTAGGAACCAGCATTGCATCAAGTCGTCATGTCATTGTCAGTTATGTGCGAGCGAAAATAAATGAATGAAAGGAGATTCTTTGCCTGCTTGCACATAAACAAATCTGTGGATTTATTCAATATCGCAGAGTGAGAGTGAACGGTGGCAGCAGCTGGCTGAGAAAAACAAGAAGCAAGACTTAATTTTAATAATTGCTAATCTGTCAGCTTGAGACCAGGGTTATGGGCTTTCACGAGCATGGGGATATCATCAGCGGGAGGGAAAATGCCTGCGTTCGGTTAGGCATTTAAAATATGCAAATTAAGTGGATAGGAATAATCTACCCGTTATCAATGAAACGGAAACAAAAATGCCACTATTCTTGTTGTGGAACAATAAAAATTGAATTGTTTCGTGATTCCGCACAATAAATCATGCTTTGAGAGATTATTGCGCTGACAAGTGGTGATCAGAGGCAGACGCAAAGCAAAGAGGAAATGTTTATGGTTTCGCTCTCTCTCTATTTAGCTTTGTTTCGCAATCAGAAAACGATATTTTCAAATGAACATAAATAGAAAGCCACCAACACAGACATCCATGATGGGTGGAAAACGGAACTGGCAATAAATTTCAGGCTGGGTTTCCTATGCCTGGGCTTCCTGTACAAAATTTGAAGAAAAAAACCCTCTGATTCCACTAGCCATCTCATTCTCCTCGTCCATCAGGATATGAACTAAAATTGTCAACGAAAGTTTCAATGTGGCGAAGTCCAAAGAAAGAAATAACAGTTTATCCTCACATTAAAATTGCTCTCTTACACCCTCAATTTATGACGTTGGCAATACATCTGCATTTCATTAGGGAAACTGCGAGCCGGAAAGTTTCTCGTGGACCTGTAAAAATGCCCAACTATTTATAACAAAGTTCGCCTGGAACGGCAGTAAAATAAAGCTTGACTTTGGAGGATGTCATCTACCCCACTTCCTTAATGAATATGCACTGCGAGAAACCCCTCTTTTAAAGAGACATTTTTCCGGTCCATCTCTGATCTGGTGTTGTAATGTAATTGTTATGCGAAGACATTTTCTTCCGCATGCATTTGATTCCGCGTGTCCCTCCTCCTCTCGCAATTGTTACTGCCATTGTCGTTGTCATTGACAAGAAAATATTTTTCTTTCCTGTGACACAACTCCATCATCAGTTTCATTATTAAGTCTGGTCCCGACAGCACAAACATTTGCTTTCAGAAGAGCTCACTCATTTCAGAGGTTCATTTTCATTTCGGAGGTTTCGGAGGCGGAAGTTGGGCTAACACCCATGAAATGAACCCATAGCAAATAAAACAAGCCGAAATGTATTTAATATCACTTTACTTCTACTTAAGTAAGTAGCCCAGAAAATAAACCGGATGGACGTATGGAGTAAATTGAAATGCGTTCCTAGACCAGAGGAGAAAAAAGGGAACAAAATGCCGGAGATTGTTGAAAGTTGGTTTTATTTCGTGGAGCAGGAGCAGCAGCTGTTTAGTTTTTTTTGAGCTCGTGCCACATTCGAGAATGAATGGAAAAACAAAAAAATACCACGGCATGACACACGCACTCGAACCGAAATGGAGAAAACAGCTTGGTAATCGTAAGGGGCTGGATTCATTCATTCGTTCATTGAGGACGAGGAATCTGGAGAAATTGTAGCAAAGAGTAGTAAAAATGGAATGCCATGAAACAAGAGAAAAGACAAAGTCAATGCTAAAGCAGATTGCATTCCAGCAAATTTCCTTTTCCAACCCTCTTTTTTCATGGAAATGGAGATGGAGGGGTCGCTCGTCTCTCTGCTCGGTCTCTGGATAGATCACATGACATAAAACACAGAAAAAATGGAGATCAAGATCAAGCTGCTCGAATTCATAGTTATCAGTGACTGAAACGGTTGCTCTTATAAATACCTAGGAAAACGAAGGTAGTATTACATCACATCCATTTTTTTCACCCTTCGAAAAGAAAAGTGAGGTGGCTCAAAAACAGAAAAGCAAAGACGTTGCTCACTTCAAAAACTGAATATTACCTTCTGAATCATACTTTATAAGGAAATAAAATGCACCTCTGTTCCAAATTTCCATCGCTGTCCATGTCCTGTTGCCGACCTAATCAAGTAGATAGATACTATTTGGTGATGTGACTCGCATTGAACACCACACGAAAAAGTCTCGTTCAATATTAATATCGCCATTCGTATTCATTCATGGTATTAACTAAGTTAGTTTATGATTTACGCCATAAACTCACTTTGTCAGAGCCTCGCATTTTATTATTGAGCTAGATGAATGAGACAAAGTTTTTTCCCTCAGTCGTCATCGTCATCGTCATTTCCTTTTATGTCCAAAAATGAGATCGGAGCGACTGAGTGCTTGAATCGTGTTTATGGATTTTAGTGGAGCCAAGTCAAAAAGCACTACACAACACCACTGAAAAAAGCAAACGACCAGGGATAAAAGAAAAATACGTTTCTTCTTTTCTAGGGAGAAAAAAGTTGCTTCCCTGAGTTGAGTTGAGTGAGTGCCAGTGGATGGATTCTCCATTAAGGAGCGTTTTTCCTTGTTGTCTGCTTTTTGAGCTGTGCCGTTAAAATGCTCATGTTCATGTCGATTTAATGTTGATGTTCATCTTGATGAACACAATGAGATGAACAGCGGCGGAAAATCTGAAAGCCCCATTTTCCACACTATATCACTATCACCACTCATTTCTCTCCTTAATGCATTTCCAGTGGGACAAACAAGCCACAGTGGGAAAAGAAAGGAAAGCAGAGTTTGAATGAATGAATGAACGAGTGAAAATGAAAAATGCTTGAAAAACTTTTTTGTCAAAAAATTATGATGATGGCTCTATCATCCACTGAATGATGATTACCTGCCTAATAATACTGTTGAGGATGACGATGATGGCAACTAACAAAAGTACAAACGACTTGAAAAATTTACGCATCTAAAAAAGATTAGCGAAACCGCGTGCGTAACACCATCGTCGACGAGTCGTTATCATGAATTGTTGTAATTATAGCAATTTTTCCACAGTGACAGTGAAAAATGCACATTCATCGACTCATCTCACACAAGTAAGTTAATGTACCAGTGGCAGTGACTCTGCCTCATTCAGAGACGAGTCTGTCTGCTTTTTTAACACCATTATAAAACATTCGGCTTTTTTAATCTTTTGCAAACTTGTCCAAGGGACGATGCGATATGAGCTCGTCATTATATCTAATAATCATAATCATCGATCTCGACTCAACCTAACGTATGTAACACATTTCAAGTAGTTCTGTGAGCTCTGTGAGCTGTTACCACTGCAAAAATAATTATCCAATTTTTGTTCCCTTTGCACCTTTCAAATGTTTCCGTTTCAATGCTACTTACCTATTTACCTCACCATAGGAGCCATTTTGCCCAAATTTGGCTTGTCTCACTCAACTTGATTATTGACGATGTGCTGACTATAATGTATGTAGCAGTGACGCCAGTGACTATTTAAAAATAATACGAATGTAAAAGTTCTTAAACATAGCTAATATTCTATATCCCAGTTGCAGTCGCGCTTCACTGCACACACACCACATTAACATAATAGAATTCGACGTTGGTTTTTCATCAAAAGCACGTCATTCAAAAAAATGATTTGAATGGTTGTAAAATGCTGCAGCCTTCGGTTGGTTAATCTATGTTGCAGTAGCTCGTTATTTTTACAGTAGCAACTTTGAAAATTATTCAGCGCTTAATACAATGAAGCCAGGGCTGCTGCTGCAATTACAATATTTATAATGAAATGAATATACAATCGAAATCCGGACGGAATTTTTTTCACAAGTGTTTTGTGAATGTGGTGAAGTAAAGTTGTGTAGTTGTAGTAGTAAGTACATGTAATATTGTTCCTATTGTTTATTCTTATTATAGCAAAAATGCTTGTCGTAGTGAAGCATCGTTATAATTGGACAGTTATAGGAATTTATGTAACCAGCTAAGTAGATATGTAAGTTGTTGTTAGTGGAGTGAATATTTTTCGCCAACGTTTAATTTCACTCACACTCAGTCAGTCACTTTTTTATTACGCCATTATTCTTTGACTACCTGCTATCTCACCGCCAGTCGTTTTTGGATTCATGGGCATTTTTAGAAAATTACAACTTTTCTTTTGCAAATTTACTAGTAATGGCGTAATAATATTTTCCATTTTTAAAATGAATGTACATATTTAGGTTTCAGTTTGAGTGTGTGGTAGCGGCAGCACAGATTACGAACCTGGCGCATTTTAATGGCGCTTCGCTTCCCTTGGCAGAAAAAAAGAGTGACGAAAAAAGATGATGGAAGGAATATAAAATAAATAAAATATTTATCTGTAATAAAAAAGTGCTTCCAAACTGCCAGTCCCTTTTACTTTGCTTTTTGTTTTGAAATCTTTCCTCAAGCTGCCTTCTTCGTTACCTCCCACTTTCCACCTTCAGCCTTTCTTCCAGTAGACAGACGATCACCATTAAAAGAGGAATGTGGATGGACCATCGCTGGCGTCGTCGGTGGCGTGGTAGTTAGAAAAAAGGTGGATGTGAAATGCTGAGGATATAAAATTCAAGAATTTGCATCTGCATCAAAAAGCTTTGACGGAAAGCCCATCATCCATAAAGTCTCCATTTTTTCCATCTCGTCACTATTTCATTTCCACTGCAAACTTCAGCTAGCCATAAACAAAGGACTTGTGATAGTACGATGACGATGGTGATGCGTTGTTGTTAGAAAATGCTCCACGCGACATGAACGTGAGAAAGAATATGATTGAGAGTCTCTCCTAGGGACTCAGTGAAAATTGATTGCGTTCAGGTTTCCAAATATGTAACATAATACAATCATCATTTTCTAATGACTCTAATCGCCACTCCTTTAATCGACGAAATGAATGCCCACCTCATCTCACCTTTTCCCTCCACCTGCAACATGCTACTTTGCGTAATAAATAAATGCATCTTATTTTGTTGGTCAGGCGGATTAAACGAGAAAGGATGGTGCCTGGTTAATCGCTTATATATGAATGACTAATGGTGCGTTATAGAAATAAAAAACCAGGGTGGAAGTTCTCCATCAATATTTTTGTCAAATATGGTCAAGACTGAGTAACAAAGTGAAAGGGGTTTATGATGTGGTGTGAGAGGAGAATAATATTCTACAGTAATTACACGGATATGTTGCCTTCTCTTGGAAATGTTTTTCTCGCTAATAAATGTTAGGTATCAGCTAGTCAGTAATAAATTTGAAACGAACGGCGTCGATGACTTTTCAATGTTCACACCTTCCTTCTTGCCTCTTTCTAATCTAAACATCTTTTATTACTATTAACTATTCCCGTGCGATAATATTTCTCTTCTTGTAGAGATTTACCGTGTAACTAATTCAGTCTTAGTTTTATGACGGGGTTGTCGAATCAAATATTGAGTAAGTAATAAAAATGACTTCGTTTTATGTACCTATATAGTTTCAAAGTCTTAGTTTTTGCTTTGGCTAGGCTCTTCCCTTGAGAATTCGATTCAATTGAAATCAAGCCGCTTTTGGCTCGGTTGACCCAAAAGGAAAAAGAGAATTGAAAATCGTAACGACGATAGATAATTGCAAGTTTTCACTGAATAATAATACAATCTTTACGACTTTTTGCTGTTTTTATGATTAGTTTTGTGCGACTAGAGTTTGGTGAAAAGGAAGTATGGCTCTTTGTTATTGTGAAATTTCTGCTTAATCTCACTCATAGAATCGAATTGGACACGGGGATTTTTATTTCTAAGACTCTCATGGTTGCGTTCGTCTCGTCTCTTTTCTTCGTAGAAATAGGTTTATGGGATTTTTAGCGGGCGGTGGTGATGGTGGTATTGCGTCGTTACGATAATCGTAAAAGTGGTGATTCGATGTACATGAAACGGGGAAAATCTCTTGAATGAGTAATTGTTGACTCTGCCCGTTTCTCCTATAGGAATTTTGCATCGTTGCGACATCGCCAACAGAGTCAGTGAGTGCATGAACTAAAGTTAGAGTTAGAGTGGAGCGATCATGAAAAAGGTATTGAAATTGAGCCGACAATGAAAAAAGGAAAAGGATAGAGAAGGAGCGGAAAAATAAACAAAAAAATACAAAAGAATAAAATAAAAAAGATTGTGAAATCCCGTTTATTTATACTTGAGCTGTGTCAACAATGACACATATTCATTAATTTGTTTCCTGTCTCTTCTCTCCTTTTTTATATTTTTATTTCACGCAGCATAAAAGAAAAGAGAAAAATATTCTTCCCTTCTCGGAGAAAAATTACCAACGTATTTTTTTATTTACGTTTTTTTCACCAGGAATTTCTTGAAAAAGTCTGATTTGAGTTGCAGTTGTGCAGAGACAATTTACATTTTTGGTTTCATTAACAAGGCGAAAGAAAATATCGAGCAGAAGAAAAAGCCATTAGGAAATACTTTCCGAGAGTGAGCTATCTTGTTAGAAAGATTTTTTTTCCTCGGATGAAATGGAATGGAGCAGACGTAACTTAAACGTGGCGTAGGGAAATGTATATAAATGAAGTGACATGACAGGTGAATGTCTCCATTCCTTTGAAACAGTGAGGCTCTCAAATACAAAGCAACCTTTGTTTTTTCTTCTGTATTGTTTCTAAACAACTGTGAATGTACATTTGCGTTGCACTTGTTCTCCAGGAATTTCTCAGAACAAAGACGGTGATTTAATTCAGGCACCACAGCACAATACAATAAAGGCTTTGATATGATGTGAGGCTTTGTTCTGCTCCAACATTGCGTTCGTTGGTGAATTAGTGAATAGGAGTATTTAAAAATGTACATAGACACTAAAGTATTTATATAAAGTAGACGAGCAAGACTTTTGGCTAGAGACTTGAAACTAAAAGCTAAGAAAAGTCAAGCTGAACCTGACAAGATGGCCTGGAGGCAAGCCCAGGATCCATAAAAACTGCTTTGGCTTCCCTGCAAGATTCTTTGCCCGCACCTCCCTTCCCATTACTTTCGTCAGAGATTCGACTCATAACCAAGGGATAATAAAGTAGAAGCAATGAATAAAATTGCCTTCAAGGCTTCTTATTCTTGTGTATAATAATACCAAGAGAATCTTTTAGTTCCCGGTGAACATTCACCAGCATCTTCTTTAGGCTGGGATTGTTTCGGATTTCACAGTAAAACAGCAACAAAACATTCTCAACTATTGCGCATTTATTATATTGATACACACATACATATGTAGACTTCGAGTCAAGACTACTCTAAAATCTACATGTTGTGTTATGTTAATGTTAAACAATTGAAATATTTATCTTTTTTTCTCTTTCAAAGCAGAAGTTAGAAGGACGGTTTTTTGTCCTTTCGAGATTCTTAGTAGATACTCTGTTTTGTTCTGTTCTGTTAGCTAACTGCTTCCTCGTGATCATCGTTTCATTTTCAAAGATGGAAAAATACTCTGTTTTCGAACGAGGAAGGAGCGCCGGTAGGAATGGAGCCAAGGAAAACATTTTTAGGCTTCGTTCCTTCTCTATGCATGTAAAAGTCTTTTCTCACTTCGTAGAGAGACTTTGACAAAGAACAGAGAATAAAATAAAGATGCGATGAGCAAGCAAATCTCCTTTTTGTTTGCTCTCCCTTTATTTCTCTTATTTATTATTGAGCAAGCTTGTACATTGCTTGACGCGAAAATATACACAGGTTTACTACTTGCTGGTGATGTGACCAAAGCAAAACGAAGAAAATAAGATTAGGCAGGAAGATAAGCATGGAAATGAAGTGGATGCTTTGGTTGACTGGATACGTATGTACCTGCCCATGGACTTTAAAAATAGTCTGAAAGTGGAAAGAAAGAAAATAAAATGGCCATTTTACTCTTTTCCATCACTCCCTCGCATCAACATCAACATTTGCCACCCTCACCACACACGAAACCATAAATTCTTTTTTTTTCACCGTTTTCAACGTTTTTTCCGTGTTCGTCATCTTTCCTCAGTCAGTCAGGCATCTCATGGTCGAGTTGAAAGGTTTTTACATTATAGAGGAAATGTGAAATATCCCACGTCACATCCTCCACCTCCACCTCCGCATTATTTACAAATACCAGTGTTTAGACAAAAACACAACGAAACTACAACTGGAAAAACTCTCGCTAAAAATTCTTTTCGTCGCCGGACAAAAAATGGTGTTTTTTATGCTTAAGACAGTACCGAGTTGTTGAGCTGGAAATGAAATGTTTACATTTTTTTATTCCTTCTTTATGCTGTGCCACCACCAATCTTTAGACAAGACTCGAGTTGATTATCCACCTAAAAATACGTAGTGCTTGTTTAGGAAATAAACATGATCCGATCTAGAGTTGAGTAAATGCAGTAAATACTTGAATTGCATTCCATCAAAAAGCTGGCCTTTGGCTTTTACAGTTGAGATGAGAATTGAAATGCAACGAATTTCCCTCTAGTTTAAACAAGACGCTTTTCTGGCTAATGTATTTACAAACAAAATATTTCTCTGGTGCTAATGTTGAAGCTACACTGAAATGAAAACCGTAAGAAACGTCAAAGACTCTTTAAATTGAATGAAACAAGAGAATCTCATCGTTCGTTTAATTTTTTATACCTGTCTTGTTTCAAAGTGGTGCGCACCTACACCAATTGCTCTGAACGCACGCACATTACAATATGAAAGCCACATTTGAAGAAGACGCATATTATTACTTAACAGAGTTAGTAGCCACAGCCATCTTGTCCTTTTTGCCTTGTGTTGTGGTGTGGTCAGTCAGTAGTCGTTTCAATGGCTCATCCACATTTTTATTCTCCTTATCAACCCCATCGCCAACATGGTTATAAAAGAGTTTTTTTAATAGGGTGAATAATGAGTAGAATGTAGACTCAGAGCCAGGAAAAGTGAGCATCGCCATCGTGAAAGGATGGAATGGAGCAAGAATCTTTTCAAGTCTTGAAAGCAGTGCTTTATGACACAATGAAATTTAATGTGGGAGACGTAAGACACCCATTCTCAAGGAAAGAGTTTTAAGTAAGACTTTGGTAGGTTAGTAAATAGAACGGATTTAGGATCTTTGTTCCTTGGCTTGCCCTGCCAACTTGGTTTGCTTTTCAACTTTTTGCATGTCATCGTCACGCAGGGAGATTAACATTATGAATATAAAACGGAACGGATCACCAAGGAATGGAATGTCTTCTTAGTACTCAGGTAGAAGTAGATTCTTGAATGTCCTGCATAGTCACAGCTACATAGTCATCGGATGATTTTTACTTCGTCTTTTTATTTATTCATTGACTAATAATTTTCTGTCTCAGTCACTCGCTCGCTATTATTTAATGCGGTCGACCCACTCCACTATCTACCAGAGTATTATGAAGATTCATAGGAAGAGTCGTGCGTTTCATGATTGCTGTTTGCTCTTCTTCTTTGCGTGTAATGACGACAAAAAGATGATACTTCATGATAATCACAATCATAATCATCATAATCATACTCTAAAGCATGCAAATATTCCCCGTTGATTATGTAATGTAAAGCGATTGTCTCGGTGGATGAAGCAGGAGACTGAACAAGAAGAAAAATATTCTTTCCTATTCAATTTCAAGATCACTTTGCCTTGTTGAGTTTGATCGGAATGAAATTTGTGGACGGACAGAAAACAAAAGAAAAGAAAAACAAGACAGACGCATGTCCTCAATTATAACTTACGGCCCTAGATCAGACTTCGCTGCACCAGCATTTCGAAATGTTAAATGATGCGATGTGATGTAATAGTAGTGTTGTTATGTTATGGTTATCAATCGGTATCGAACACTGCGGTTACGCTACGTGTAATTTTTTTTCACTGGTGCATCCAATTTAAAAAAAATAATTTGATTAAGGAAAGCGTGAATGGTTAAAATTAATGTGGGTAATATAAAACCAGTGCTTATGATAATTATAATAATGTGAGGTTGTGTAATAGGATATGATGAGAAGCAGAATACAAGTTCCTAGAAACTCTTGAAGTGAATCTGAATGTAAAAAGCCGATGAGATGGAATTCGAGCGAGAATGGTATAATCATGATGGGGATTATCATCATTCATGAGTATTATCATGATTAGTATCATTTCAAGTGAACCATTCCTCATTGAACCTCATCTCTGCTATTACATATTCTGGGAGTGAGATTTGCATAGGAATTATTATAGGGGAAAAGTGGACGATTTTGTGTTTTGCACGGACTTTTTTATAGTCGAAGCGAAAAATAAAAAAGGGAAATCTACGTAAATGGTAATAATATGCTATTTAATTATGCAGAGAAGATGAAAAAACGTTTTTCAACAATGGAGCATAATTAAAATAAAAATTAAATGCAATGGTGCCAACACACATTTTTATTCTTGCTTCGGCAATCAAATTAAATATTTCTGCTTCAAGCTGTGGTGGCAGGTGGAGAAAGATTTTTTTTATAGAGATGACTTTTCAGTGTTGCACAACAAAAGCAGCAAGTGACCAAGTGAGACAGAGTCAAAGCCATTTCATAATATCCAAAAACGAGTGAATCTCCAAGCCGAGGCTGAGAGAGTGAACTGTAGCCATTTAGAAGAAGCTTGGTAATGTTAATGATATCCCATGACTATGACAATGGCCAAGCGAGAGAGTAGACCTCCATGAAGCAGATACATATAAAAATGAGATTTTTTCTTCATTTCATTGAATACCAGAACGAAAATCGAATAATGGGAATTCTACATCTTCTCAGTGGATGTTTTGACTAGAGGATTGCAAAAAACTAAGAAGCGAATAATCGAGCAAAATTTGTTCGCTCATCATCACGGTTGAATATTATGAGAAAAGCTGCCTACTTTTTCTATAATCATTCTTGCACGGCGTTCTGCAATGCGGTTGGTGGCGGCGGCGATGTCAGCGGTGGAACACCATAAATGGCACCATGAGTAAATTGGCTGGCTGGGTAGAGACATAATGGTGCATAATGCAGCAGCATACGGCAAATTTTTTCTTTGCCAAAAAATAAATAATAATCAGCAAGTAGTAAAACGAGTGACTTTCTTAGGACCTAATCGTGAATCGTAAACATAAAATCTTTGCATTTAAGAAAACGTGAGTGCAAGAAGTTTTATGATGTTTCGCATAAGACAGCCAAGGGCAGAGTTTTCTTGTGCTAGGTTTTGAAATCTTCGAAGATCTTTTGCTTCGCCTCATTTCATGCTGGAGATATTTTTTGTTGCTGCTCTATGCTGGAATGGAACTCTTTTTTTCAAGAAAAATTCCTGAGTTTCTTCGCTCCATTATTTGGTTGAGAGAGTGAGTGGCACGTTATCCATCCGGCAAAAGCAACAAGTTGCTTTTTCTTCAGTTAGAAGTAAGTGCGAGCGTGATGTGATGTTTATTGGACACAAACAAGACAGGATAAAAGGCAGGAAGGATCAAGTCAGAGTCTGTGTACTTCTTCAATCCATGATTTATTGTGCACACTTCCTCTTTACTTACTTACAAAAATCTTATCTTCCCATCAAAAACATCCCTTAGATACTTTGAATGCATAACGAGATCTCTGCTGCTGAAAGATGAAAGATTGGGCAACAAACGACCGTTGAGTTGTTGTTCACAATTTTGTCCAGCTTTGCTTGCCAGGAGGAGGCAAGAGAATAAAAAATATTTCTTTGGCTTCTTAGAACTCATACAAGCTCCATATTTAATATGTATAATAAATATGTACAAAGAATGCTGCTTAAAAATCTATTCAATGTTCACATTTTTCGAACATGAACTCAACAAATTATTTGAAATGATGACGACGACAAGTTACAATCCGCATGATTCACATTCTTTTACGATTATTACCAGAAATAAATGTTCACCTTAAAGGTAAAAGATGAGCTCGTAAAAAGTCTGCTGCACAAACATGGTAAAATAATAAATGTTCATATTTCACAGAAAGCTAAGTTATGCAATAATGGATTGGAATGTAAATGTAAAATGTTTTCTGCTAAACATCTTTTCACTGGCCTGCTTTCAATTTGAACGTCTGCCGTTTTTTGTCGTAGGTGTAAATTTTGTGCATGAGAAATGAAAATGTAGTTTAATGACTCATCGCCAACAACTAACAAGAGGAAAGGCAATTTGAAATAGGCTTGATTCGGGTTTTCGAATTGCTCATCTCGTTGAAAATAAAAACTGTTACATAATATGAGTTTACGAACAGCGATGTGATGCGATTTGATGCACTTGGTCGTTTGGAAGAGCGTTTCCAAAACAAAAAAGATTTAAATTGGAAAGGCAGCAGCTGTCGCTACATCCATCTTTAATTTTACACTTTTCACTTTAAGTGCTTCACTGAATGATTTACATTTCCCAGAAATAAACCATGTAGCTTTCTAAATTACCAAAATAACACATTTGTACTAAAGGATTTTTTTTCTTTCTCTATTATAGCGGAGGGCACGCTCGACGACATTTCGAAGACATGTCATCCTCACCTCCATCAGATTCACGGGGACAACGAGGAAGCGGTGCTATCGCGCAACCTGCTCCACCAATCGACCCGACCTCGCTTTCTCATCCAGTTGATCGAGAAGGCTTCGAAACATGAGCCTCTGTTCCCTCCTCGCTCACCCCTGCTCGATTGCCGGCGCTCCCTGGAACGACAAATCTCGACAGACAGTCGAAGGGTAAGAGATTTAAGATGAAGTTTCGACTTAAAGTGGATCATAAAATAAAATTCTGAACCGACTCAACGAAGCCATCCAATTTCCTTGTTTAAACTACTTCCACCAAAAAACGATGGGAGACTCTTTGAATGTGTAGTGAACCGTGTCCTCGTAAACTGCTTGGCGATAGAAATAGGATAATAATGCATTCCAAACATGGCAATAATAATTCTTTCTTCTACGTGTGCACTTCAAAATGTGTCTTGTCTGTACCTGAGAATCTGAACTTTGAAGTTACGCCACGAATTACGAAACTTACACAAAATATCATTTTCAAAGACATAAAATGAAAAGATGTTTCTCCCCTCTTCCACATCTCCATATTAACATACATGACACGAGGGCACTGTTTTCTCTCTCGGATCGTTCAGGTTGAGAACTGAAGGAGGCTGAAGCCTCTTTCTATCACAATAAGAAAGCGTAGTAATTTTAAAAGATTTTTTATCGGGTCCAGCTCCAGTAGCGGAGAACGAAACGGATGTGTAAAAGTCAACTCATTATAACTGTTTATCAGTGCACCACCTCTATTTTTGGCAAAAGAAAAAAATGTGTTTATGAAGTTGGAACTGGGAGAAATAATAAATACCAGTTCATTACATACATTTGTATGAAAAGAAAAGAAAAGTGGAGAAGGGGAGAAAAAAGTGAGCTAATGAAAGGAAAAAAGACGCAAAGTAAACCAGATCTGTTTTTGCGGTTGATTTTATTTTATTCTTCTCTTCATCTTCCAAAAATGGATCCTTGGGGATCCATTATCGTTTGGAGGCTGGAGGAACGCAAGTTGGTTAAAAGTTTATTACTCAGTGCACCACATGGCATTTTATATTGTTTATCAGAGAACTGAGATTTTTTTTGTGCTGAAGTGCGCGGAAGCAGAGATTAGGGAAAAGTTAAGTTTAAGCGCAGATTAGTTGTAGTTAGTTAGGTTGCGGCTTGGTGTGGTTATCCTTCATTTTATTTCCGATTCACATGCTCACTTCAGTCTAGTGAGAATGAAACGAAAAACAAACCCTCGTTGTTCGTTACTTATTAGACTAAAAAATTGGGGGAGGAAAAAAAATCGAAAGCAAAAGGGAAAATGAAGTAGGCAAATCTCATTGCGGGAATAAAAGAGAGTTTTTCTTGTGTGAGATGAGCGAAACCAAAGTTGACATAAAAAAGCTAATGATAATGTATCCATCGCATCGTCGTTATCAGTTTTTAAAAGTGAAACGCCTCCATTCATCAGCGATGAGGGACATATGGTTTTCTGCGGTTTCTCTTTACAAATGGGCTTCCAAATGAATTCAGTTAGAGTCACCGCCACTAAAAGAATGGATGAATCAGATGAATGAATTATTATCATTTAAATTCTAATAATAATTTCCCATGATTTATTTCGCAGCCGGCAAGCTTTGCGGCACTGAGAGACTGGAAGCTGGATGATTACATGGACGAGAAGATTTCCACTTTGACTCGAAAGAAGCAGTCGGCAGAAACCCTGAGCCGGGCTCTCGCCTCTCCGTTCCCAAGTCAAGTGGTCCAAGTGGATGTCACTGGTGCTGGCTTTGATCGAATGAAGGCGAACAGGCGCTCGCTCGTTGTACACACGAAAAAGATCCGGAACAAGAAGAGGCGAAACACGATTTGTGGTTCAATGCCAAACAAAGAGTAAGTGGCAACAATCTGGCTTCATTTCAGTTTTTTATTAAACAGACTAAAATAGGATTAATTCTTGACTACCCTTTTAGTTTGGGAGAAGAAACGAGTCTCTCGACATTCAATTATTTATGTAGATTAGCCACAGTGCATTCTTTTTCTATCTCATTTTTTTTCTTGCTCTGGCTCTTTGCTGCCTGCATGCATCCATTAAAAACTGGACCAGTCTGTCTGTCGAAAATGAAGGAATGTTGCTTAAAATCTGACTTCATTCTAAATCCATTCTAAAGATTTCATTTCATTGGGATGAGAAGGCGACGACAAGGTCAAGTTTTGCATTCCAGAATGAAATTAGAATCCTTTCAAAATGCTTTTGATGCCATGCTGCAATTTGCTGCAATTTCCATTTCAGCTCTAAAATAACCAGTTTCTTCAACTTTATTTTTACTTTAGAAGAAATTCAAATATTTTTTCATTAACTCTTGATTAATTTGATTTGATGGGGAAAAATGTAAAATCTTGTTAAATGTGAATGTGAGCAGGTGCATCTTTTTAATCTTGCACCTGAGCACTAATTGCATTCTTGAAGAGAACAGAAATAAAGCGAAAAGACGCATAAATAATAATAGCATAAATTAATGAGAGTGTTTCGTGTTTCGTAGGTGTGGAATACAAACGAGTTTCACCTCGGTTGCCTCGCCAGGTGGAACGACGGGCGATGAGGATGACCGGGGCAGCCATGGGGAGCACAGCGCCGCCACTGGTCATCATCGTGGCGATGCCTCGGAGAGTAAAAAGTACGGCATTGACTCTGGCCACTGGAGCAGCAGTTGCACCAGCTCGGCTCAAGGTGTCCCTGGAGTGGTTGGTGGAAGCTCTTGCTCTGCGCCTTCCCCGTGGGACCCCAATTCCCTGTCCACCTCGTCCGACTTTCTTTTCGATGAAGAGGATCGGTGCTTGACTCCGCAACTGGAGAATTTCACGGTAATAAAAAACCAAAAAATCTCTCTTGCATCTAATATTATCTCTGACATCCAGTCAACCGAACAGAATCTCTTCTCACGACACAATCACACGTATTATGTAATGTGAGTGAACTGAGAAAAAATCGAAATGTGAGGGTATGTAGGTATTGAGCAAGAAAGTTGCATTCTTTGCTCAAGGAGATCAAGACGGAGATTTTTTCATCTTGAAGCTATAAAGCGTCATGCCATGGCAAACACGTCTGTAGCTTTATTACAGTCAAAGATATTCAGAGTCTGGCTTTTTTAACTGCCGTCCATTGTAGAAGAGACAACGATAGTGGGAATAATAGAAAAAAGCTTTTTTCAATTAAAAGTGCTTTCTCAGCGTCATAAGTAAAAAAGGGTTTTAATTTCAGAGAGTCGAGAGCTTTTCAACTTCAGAGCTCTTCTCAAATTCTCAAACGAATGAAAACGAGATGTTGAGCAATTCCACTTAAAAAGCAAATAAAAACTTGTTTTTTGTATTTGTACAAGAATTTTCTATTTGATTCTCAATAGGATGGTCTTGTGTCCGACTCAGACTCGGTGGACACAGACGGCTACTTCACATCCTTCCGCAGTGACTGTGGCTTCCCGCGGCTTGGCAAGAAATGCACGTCCACGAAAGAGCTGGAAAATGGGTCCGATCTTACTACGACCACGTCCACGATTACAGCAACAAAAGAGAATGACATGGGATCTTTGACTTCATCCGGGGGAATCTTTGACACGACGCTTTCCACTGAAGGATCGGATGGTGGAACGACACCGGTTATAATGACGCCTGGAAGAAGCGTCTCTGCCACTGCCGCTGGAATTGGTACATCCTCCACAGGAATTCTTCTTAGTAGCACTCAAACTAGTGCGAATAGCATGACGATTGGCAATACCAGCCAAGAAAATGAATACGAGCTGTTCGGGAAGGGCTCGACTAGCACGACGGCCAGCTCCTGTGGAACGGTCGTTCTCCGCAGCAAACCTGAGCCACCGGCCAGAACGTCTTCGTCAGTTGTGCCAAGCACTGTCGAGACTGACACTGGCGACAAGGATAACGTACCAACTTGTGGCAGTAGCTGTACCAACGTAAGAGTTTCATTCAAACCAATTCCAAAAAAAAATATTTAATGGTTAGGTTAATGAAATCTGATGGAACTGTTTTTTCTTATAGGATGACACGGGTTTGGAAGAGAGGGTAAAGCGGAAGTCTCTGATTGAGCGGGTGCCATCAATGGTTGTGGTGACACCATCGCCATCCTGCTCTTCTGGAAGCCCACCGCCACTGAAGGACCCCGGTAACGTTTTGCAGCTAATGGACCGCAATAGTAGCTCTGCAGCGGAGGACTCTCAGTCTGAGAGTGGTCGTTTGACGCCAAAGGCGGAGGACTTGTTTACCACGAATGAGAGCGAGTGCGGTACGTTGAGTGATACGGACTCGGACCGAAGGGCGGAGGTCAGACTGAGCGACATTGCGATGAAGAAACGGAGTACGGGAAGCAGCAGCACGAGCAGCACCGGAACCGCGAGCACCAGCAACAGCACGTTGACGCTAACCAGTTGTGCACTGAGCGCTGGTCCCGGTTTACCGCAACCGGATGTCATCCCCGCGGAGGCGGTCGTGCAACAGTTGCAAATCATTCGAACAAACAAAGGAACGCCGAGGCTGGACGCCAGCAAAGAGTACTATTCTCTCGACACGGTTCTCTTGGGCTCTTTCGAAGAAGAGCTTCAGAACAAGAAGAGCATGGACAGTCTGAGCAGTGAAGATGCATCGACCGCGACCACCACCTCCACCTCGACATCAAATTCTCCTACGAAGAAAGGTCAGATTAGCCAAGAAACGGCCTCCTCAATCACTTCATCGGCCACTGCAGCCCCAAGTGGCTTATCGACATCAGGCAAGGTGCGTGGTGCTCGAGTGGTGTTGGATGCCAACGGAGAGATAATTTTCTCGTCCGAGACGCTGCGGAGGAAGCGGAAACAAAAGGTTTCATTTGACCCAGGTTCGGCGGTGAGGTCACCCGACTATGACAGTAATAGTACTTACGCCCGCGTTCGAGAGTCAGTCTATGACAGAATCAAGAAGGATCCCGGAGAACAGGAAAAGTTGTACGAGTGTATTGAAGAGATACGACGGCACAACTTGAAGCCGAGGGATCCTTTCTTGGAGATGCCGGAAAAGAGTGTAAAGGAAGGGGAGAGATGTGCCTCCGCGGACTCTTCCACACTGTCCTCAAGCTCGCCCTCGAAATCCCCGAATGGTCTACTGGAAACAGATCTCGACTCCGCCATTCCTCCCGTGATGCCGGATCTGAAAAACCTGCCTAAAATCAAAGATCGTCTGAAGAGGAATGAAAGCTACCGAATAGCAAATACCGATGACCTGCCTAATTCCAGCGACTCCACTTCTCCAGTCGGAGGAAGGTCAACACCACCTGGTAGAAAGCCTGGAAAGCTTACGGGCGGCCGCAGATCCCCATTGTCGCCTCTTCACTTAAATCGAAACGGCCTAAACTCATTAGCAAAGAGAATGTCACTTACCTCATCGCCATTCACGTCCTCATCGACCATCCCCTTGAACGGGAGAATTCCGCCAGCGGCACCTTCGCCCACACCGCTTCACCTGAACAAGAAGCGGGACATTCCCGAGGAGGATCCGACCTTTATCCAGCAGGTTTTTAGCATGAACCAGACGGCAAACAGCCAGCTCAACTCGAGCAACATCTCGAACGGCGGCAATCACCAGCACAGTTTGCTTCGCAGTCCGCACGACAACTCGAACCGGATCACTCCATCGAAATTCTCTCTGTCGGCGGAAGACCGGCCGTCTTTCCTGAGACGAGGTAAATTATTCTACACTGATATCTGGTAGATTCATGACCTCAAAATATTTTTTTCTATCTCCATTAATTCATAAACATCCACCAGCCTTTCTGTCCACATGAAATACCTTTTCAATAACACCACTTCATTTCAACTTTCACCTTCAAATCTTCATCCTTCTTTCATTTTTCAATGTCAAAAATAATTTTCACCCGAATTTCTTCATCTGTCGTTCGCCACCTTCAAATCTTCATTCAACTTCAATCATTTCACTCATGAATTAATAATCTGTTTCACCTCACATCTTTGCATAACGATTAATCTGACATGATAATCTGGCTACTTAATTAACCGACTAATTTGTATTTTTTAACAATTTTTTAACCTAGTTTTTTAAATGTGCTTCTTCTAAGGCTGGTTTGTGAATGATTTTTTACCTTACTCACATTTTGCATGTTGCATGTTGTACTGTACTAAAGTTGAATTATTTTAGTAAATTGTACATTGTAAAAATGTTTTTATTGCTAGTTGCAAATCTAATTACTACTAAATCAATAATTTACTTGCTTTTTGGAGCTTTAATTTTTTCGTTTTACCTACAAATGGTTTTTATACTGTGTTTAACGTACGCACGTAACGCAATGTTTTGAGCTCATTCGACAATCAAATTAGTCATTTTATCTTAACTTGATTACGTAATAAATAGTAATTAATTTCGGTGAACATTTTAAAATTAGGAAGAAAGCTCAACTTACCCTGACTTTTGTTTATTCCTTTAAATAGTTAGATTAGTATACTAGTTAGTATAACGTAAACGGTATATAAAAAAGTTAGCGAAGTGTGACGTTTGTCATGTCATCCTACAATCATGTAATGAATGACAAAATATTTCAGCTCTAAAATAGTGGTCACTCATGTGTAAAAATGGAAAGAGCAGAGAGATTTTCCCTTTTTGAACACTTTTGTTGATTTAGTTTACCTTGGTTAGGCAATTCAAGCATAGTTAAAATAAATCTGAAAAGAATCGAAAGCTTTACACTTTTTGTCAATGACATTACAATCTGAAAAATGAAATCCCAATCACTCATTCAATCATATTACTGTGACTTAATTAATTAATAGTTTATTTACCTTAGTTAGTTAGTACATGCTTAGATGTATTAATGTTGTGTTAACAACTTTTGTAGCGTAGTAAAATGCGAGCGAGCAACTAAATTTAAGTTAATGAAGAATCTCTTTAAACCAACCTTAAATCTCAATCAAAGCAATCTCTTGAAAACTCGAATCTGGTCTCGCTCATGATGACGATGTTTAGTAGAGGTGTGAACTGAGAAAAGAAAGGACCGTTTTATTTTTTTCTGTGATCTCATTTTAAATTTGCACAATGGTGTAACTTTTTCAAAAAGAAATGACTGACACAAAAAACACTTGAAAGGTTTTCTTTTCAATGAGAAAATGAAAGAAAGGAAAAGAGAATTTTTATAGATTAGACGACGAGGAGGAAACCACCCACCACGCTCAGTTAATACAATGCTTGATTTTTAATTAAGATTTGCAGACAATGACAAACGAAAATGTGGGAAGGTTAGGATTGGGATGTCTGCTTGAGTTTATTTCAATTGAGGTTTATTAATTTTACCTACATTACTCTTGAAGGTGTGAGTGCTCAAAGAATTTCGCATTCTCATTCTAGTAGTGTCGTGTCATTCATGATCACGGTTAATTATTGTGTTAAATGTCGCGGATACTTTAATTACTCCACTTTTTTTACTGCTTTTTTATTATTTCAGCACATAGAGATGTGTGCGTAATGTAATTTATGTACCTACTTCCGTCGTGCCTATTGCGTTTCGTGACTTGAGTAACCTATTAAAATGTGTATAGTTTTTATATTTGCATACCGTCATGACCCTTAATCAATTTAACTATCCTTTGGTGAATGTTTTAAGGAATAAACGGATTTTTGTTGTTGCAAATGTGTAAATATTGGAATGTTATTTTGCTTGCTCAGAATGATTGCTAAATTTTTGGTTGCTCTCAAATCGTGTGGCACCGCACCGCATCCCTAAACTCAATTCGCATTTATTGAACTTTTATTGCACATAGCAGCGCCACTGCCACGCCCAAAAACCCAAACTCAGCTTTGACTTTGACACATTTACCAATTACCTAATCTTAATTTGCCATATTGTATGAACGCGAGGATCGTCGTGAGGGCGTCGTATTTTTGTATGTTTGTATAACACATTGTTACTTAATTGTTTTGTGTAAATTACGTTAATTAATTTGGAATGCATTGTCTCGTATAAGCAACTAGTGTACATTGTAGAATGTTTGGGCTTTTGTTTATTTTTAATTCACTCACACAAGATCCGCGAACTAAATTTATTAATTCATTGTAATTATTGTTTGTTTTAAGACATCTTCCTTCCATTCCATCAATTTTTATTAATCCCTTATTTTGTTGCATTTTTACATAATTTACGATTGCACTGCCTTCTTCAATCATACTATCGAGCTTGACATTGAAAAATGATTTTCACTCTCCTTCCATTCCATCTTCACTCACACTGTGATCAGTCCATCACTTTTATTTACATTTACATAACTACCACCGCCATTACCAATGCACATCATTATTCCTGAAAACATGTCATGCCGTGTCATCTCACCTTTGACCTCTTTTGTCATCGTATGTGATGTGTATCTGTTGTGCAGACTCTCCGCCCACAATGGACGAGATTGCAAAGGAGATCTACCGCTTCCGGAAGAAATTCAACATTCAGCCTAATGCAGCCTCCACAACTTTGACCAGAAGCGTCTCAACTACACCAACTAGAAATGGCAATCCAAACGGGGGAATTTTCCTTGGAGGAGGGAGTCTCCGTCGACATCCCAACCACCACCAGATCGTCTCACCTACCCCGTCTTCATACTCCAATCGCTCCATGCCCCGGTCAAGTTCCAGCATTGGTCACTACTCCACATCCAACTGCACCTCCCCCGCAATCCCCATAGGAAACTCGACGCTGCCCCGTAACGGTAGCGTCTCTTCCTCCCCCACCTCGAAATCCACAATCCCTGAAGGTTTTCCCACGCTAAGCATGCTGAAACCCACACGTCCCCCACCTCCCGCGGGGTATCCAGTGCCAGTGCCTCCACTTCAAAATCCGCCACCTTTCAACACAGCAACCCCCTTTCCGGTGAAAAGACCTGCGAGTATCGCCAGTCCACCTTCCCCCATTTACTATCCCAACTACTCCAACTGGGCGTCTCCTCCAACTCCAACATGCTCCACTCCTATAGGCAGGAACCCAACTGGCACACTTGAAAGGACTCCCTCTATCCAATCCTATCCAAACCGCATGGTGCCACCGGTGCCACCCGTACGCAATTTCGCAGCAAGTCGCAAAATCTATCCCATGGTATCGAATGGCTTCAGTAGTGGATCCTCAACACCCACGAGTGTTCACTCATTAAACAGTAGCAGAAGTCCCTACAACCCGTACCAAAGTGCCCCAAGCACACCACCCAAACCCGTAACCCAAGACCCGACTGCCCAGTTCAAGAGCAATAATTTTAACTATAATAATAACAATAACGTAGTTAACGGCGGTCCCAGTAATTTTAGGAAGTCCATAAACTTACTTCCCTCTTTGCCCTTCCGTCGCAACTCGGTCGCAGTTGCAGAGTCGACGTCGCCCTTTTCTCCGGGCTTGAGACCTCGAACCTCTCTGGGTGAGTTCAAGAGGCTGCTCCAGGCAACGCAAAAGAAAAGGAGTTCCATCTCCGCCGTTGAAGTTCTAAAGCCAAAGGGATTGGAAACTACGCTTTAATTTTAATCTAAATCTTTACGACAATATACAAAATAAATCTACACTTAATTTACTAAATGAAATGATACAAAATATCTTAAATATTTATTTACAGACAAAAGCTATTTTATAATCATCTTCCCAGAATGTGCCACAACTCAACGAATTGTCCAACTTTGGATTTCATGAGAAGCTACTTATTTCGAAATTACAGTATAAAAAATGCATTTATACACTATGTTATGAAAGAGGGTCTATTTAAATACATCCAGATAATTAAATGAAGCAAAATAAGTAGATAAATTTTATTCAATTTCTTAATTACACATAAATATTTCGAGATATAACATTGATAACTATCGATCGTCATTATAATCAATATTTTATTAAGTAAACAACATTACTTAAATATTTTAGCTAATACTTCCAGTTTGTTACGAAGTACTTCAAAACCATTTTGCAAATAAAGTTTACCATTTCATTATTTATTTACATGCTTCTGAAATGCAAATTTCTAATAAACAATTAGCAATTATTGTTAATCTGCTGGAATTGTACACTACTGTGTAATATATAATTAAGATACATTAACATACATTAATTAATACTTTGATTAATTAATTTACTTAATTAAATGTTAATTTATCAATTATAAGATGCATGCGATTATAAGGAAATGTTATTTGAATGAAAAATTGAAATGGGAAATTACATGACTAAAAGTACTTAAACATCTGCCTTGACTAATTGACGGATTGTGCTGGAAATTCTAGTTACATTTTATAAAATTGTTAGTTAATGTTAATATAGTTATTTAAGACATATTATTGCTAACATAATTTGTTCTAATAAAAATAAAGCTATGATAAAATGAAATCGATTTTGCGTAGCATGCAATGAACTCGGGCAATTGTAAGTAAGCGTGATTAAACAAAGAGCATTTTTTTGTACTAGAGGACTGACTGAAACTGAATGCGTGTAATAGTAAGTGCCGAGCGCAATGAATTGAGGCTAAAATCTTATTGAGGAATATCCCTCGCTCTCTGTCATGTCGTCACTCTTTTCATTTACGATTTGTGCCGAAAGCCTCCGAAACTTTGCTCAAGCTGTTAAAATATCCATGATGTTTTTGTTACATCGTGTCTACACATGTTCGAGTAAACTGTAATGTAGGTAAATGTAGCAAGCGGGTTCATGTCTTGTGACACTTTGCCAAGTTTGGATCCATGGCATGGAACTCATTTCGGAGCCAAGATGATTCTCAGCCTCACAACTTTTACAACTTTCCTTGCTGGAGAATTACCATCAGTTGTTTCCAGACACGGTGCGGGAATGCACACGCATCTGTATTTTTACATCTTCCATCTTCACTTCCATATTTAGTCTATCCAAATTGAGTGGAACCTTGAAAAAGTTTGTTGAATCCGCGTGATCACATCTCATCTCATATCACATTTCTTTTCCTCATTTTGGTGCATTTTTATCCGGCTTATCATTTCCAGTCTTTCACTCCGTCAATTTGTTGAAATCAATTGAAATTTGTGGAACATTTAGTAACTTCTGTAAGTATAAGCTCCAAAATGTGTTCAATTAAGCTGTAAAGTGTTCTTACTCTTAAAAGCTCCCTTGTGATGAGAAATTATACCATTGTAAAATTTCAGTTAATTTCGCCAACATTAACATTCCTGTCATTGAAAAAATAGCTTTTTCAAAATACAAAATACAATGAATATAAGTAATTAAGCTTCTTGAAAGTTCAATCAACGACCAATAATGCGTCAGTTTTTTCATTCGTCAATTGCAAACATTGTGTTCATTTAAATAATTATTCCAACAAATAAACCTCCATCGGTAATTGGTAAAGCCCATCATCCGGTTGGCTTCAGCATCAGTATTTGGTAAGTCAATATAACACACGTCAACACAAATTGCTTAATATTGCTATTGCTACGCGCAAACGAAAGCATTAAAGCTAATAGACACTTCCTGTTAAGTAATTTGATGGAACTATGGAGCGGTACATTTTTTTTGCAAAAAGATTCCTGATAAAAAGAGTCGTAAAGATAAACTCTCCTGGACATTGGACCTTTTACAAGTTCTCGATTTCTTGGTAGAGCTGAGACCGTCAGTTTGATAGATTAGACTTAATTGTCAGACTTGAGAGAATGTATGTACCTAAGGAAGGAAGGATCAAACTTAATTTTATAAGAAGTGTTTGCGCAATTATACGTAACCAACGCTGCATCTGTTTAATGTCACTTTACAAAATCTATTTTTAATTCGGGATTGTTAAATTCTAAAATTCAAATCTATAGAGAGACTTTTATGAACATTTTCCTCTGAACGTATCTATTAGTCATCGGTGTCATTACCTGAGTTATGATTTGCTACATCAGAATTTCGCTTAAAATTGAACATCTCACGTCAGTGAAAATGTTTTTAAACCGGCAATAACATGTGATAACACGCACCCAAAACTATTTGCCATTTGGTCATACCCACTCTATCCTTGCCGTCATGATTGATTTAAAAATGGAATCCGGCGTTTTTACTTGGTTAAGTTTATCATTGATAAATAAGCCTTATCAATGCATATTTATCTCTTTACCAAGCGATATGTACATAATCTGCACGAGGACAATGTCATGTGGCAACTTGCAGAGTATTATCACATCAATTCGCCATTAGTCGCGTCTCTCCATATCACGTACACCCACCCACCCACTCAACCTCAAATTCCATCTTACGATTAGTGGCAGTCAATTAGGTAAATGTTGTGTGTATTCTACCAAGTATTTCCAGGTTCGGTCATTCAGTGTAATTACGGAAAGTGCATCATCTCATTCATCTTCATAAAATATCAAATCTCTTGCTCCAGAACAATTGATAAAAATGTCGTGTGACCCCACATGACTTTTTGCTATAAGTGACTCACGCATTTCTTAACTCAATGAACTAACCATGTGAGATTTTCATGCTTTTTTGTCTTAATCCATCACCCAAGAAAAATTGAGCAAAGTCATTCTCAGATATTCACATCTAGTTAATAGAGTTAATGGAATATTTTTTGCGGTTTATGTATTTTTTCCTACTAACATGTCAATCATGTCCTGTCAAGCAGAAAGCAGAACGCACGATAATACAGACTTTTAATTTTTGCATTACAATGACAAGAAAATTACTGAAGCAACTCCAAATTACTTTCTCTTTTATCATGGATTAGAATCGG
Organism: Cyphoderus albinus; assembly: GCA_021029165.1. Lineage (NCBI taxonomy): Eukaryota > Metazoa > Arthropoda > Collembola > Entomobryomorpha > Paronellidae > Cyphoderus > Cyphoderus albinus. The sequence goes on along the minus strand of VYYJ01000715.1, from coordinate 15,380 downwards.
CTTATTGCAAAAAATATTTTGTGTACTGAAATGAAATTTTTAGCATATAACTAGCATTAAATCGTTTCTTTTGCAGAAGAAAATTTGTCAAAGGGGAATTATGAGAATTTGTAGTTCGACTCGACTGTCGCCATTAACATCTATCTAACGCATACTCAATCTTATCTGAATTTGTTTTTAATTAAAAACTAACAATGCAACGTTTTCACCACAAAAAAATGTGGTTAATTTGTGAAATTGTTTAATAAATTAAAGGAGGGAAGTTAGTTTTCGAGACAGCCCGATATAAATAAAAATGACGCATAATAGACGGACTGAGCTAGCTGGAGTGTCAGGGTTGCGGTTGAAAGGGTTATAATTGAAATACAATACAATTACAAGACTGCTTAATTCTTAAATACATTCTTATTTCTACTAAAACTGTGACTGGTTGTCCAATTCTTGTTGTATCGATCCGTTATCCGTACCATTATCAAATATTTCAATTCACTGCGTTCATTATTCACTTTTGACTTCATATCTTTTTCAGCTTTACCTTTACCTTAACTTAACTTTACTTTGTTCAGCGAAGAGAAACGCAGAAATTTATGAAAGAAGCAAAGTCAAGCTCAGCTAGCGGTTTCATTCATGATTCATTCTGTACTGACTCACTGACAATATCATCATCATTATCGTTGGCCACAAGCAAGTTTTCTGTTATCGTAAAAATTATTTTACAGACTAGACCAGACTAAAAAGATTGAACAGTGAATGTGAAGAGTAACAAGGTAATAATGAAGTAAGAAAGAATGAAGAATTGAGAGGTAGCAGTTAGGCTGGAATCTAGATATACAATGGTAATTTTGAGCTTTTGCCATTTTTCCATGTCGCAAAACCGTGTGGGCCAACAGGACAATATTGTAATCTGAGTAACCACTTTCAGTGGCAACTGGCAAAAATAGTCGAAAATTATTATAAAATACGAATCGAAGATTTAAAAGACAATTTAGAAAATTTAACCACTGAAGCAAATATAAAATGCTAAAAGTGTTCAAACATATTTTTTACATTTGGCATTTTAATATGCCGGATTTGAAACTTTTTTTGCAATGTAAAAACGACGTAATTTATCCATGTTATGTCAAAAGATATTTCCACCCTGTTTTCATCATAGTCACACAACTCCACTAAAAACGGGGAGAAATGTGCATTTTTAAAAAGTCACTCATCTCTACAGTTATTTTTTGCATTCTCCACAGATTAGATTAGCTCATGATTAGCTTTACCTTGCCAAAAATAATCCATCTACATTTTACTATACACAGTTAAATAGTTACTCAAGTAAACATGATACATATTGATATGGACACAATAAGCGACTTGCAGCCAGCATTGAGCAGATTCTTGATGATGTGCTGCATTATACAGCTAATATGCAATGTAATAATAGTCTTTGATAATAACAATGAAATTTCAATCCGCACTTGGTCTGCGAGAAAAAGAAAAATGAAAGGAAAACCTGAGAGAAGAGTGAGTTTGTTTTGTTCAAAATCATTATTTGTAAGATACTAACTTTGCTTAATGTACGTTAGTAACTAACCACGATGCAAGCAATACAATGTCTACAAAAAAATATAGCAGCATCCTCATATCGTATTTGTGGGCATGAATATAATTTTCGAGAACGGTCTGAGTATTCTGTACAATGTGTAACGTATGGAATTATGGGATTTGAAGCAACAATGATGATAACCCAAAACTTGACTTGCTTTGCGAGACTTGAGAGCGCGTCCATTCCATCAGATAATATATTTAATAAGAATGATATGCGGAGAGTGATTTTGGGATTGATGATGAACATCATGCGATGATGAAATGAATGAAGGGAAAAAGGCGAAGTTGTTACACATAACATTCACAAAGATAAAAGCATAACCACAGTAAGTCCCAGTGGCTCAGTAAGTCAGTTAGCAGAGTGATGTGCATGGCGAAGGACATGCATTATAAAGTTGTGGAGCAGCGTTTGTTCCTACGTCTTTCATTTCATCACTTATAAAATAATTGTTATTGTTAGCCCAGCTTACTTCAGTTTTACACTTTAGAAGCATCAGTGATTTCAGTTAAAGAGTTACACATTCTCATTTTACTTCGACTCGATAATAATAAAGCTGCGCTGTCTGCCTGCTGCAGGACCTGAACAACAATTGAATACGTACTTTTCATAATAATGCATTATTTATTTTTCGCTTCATTGCACCAATAAAGATTATATTGTGTCACCAGACTCCACTGTGCCTGGCGTGACAGAAAAGAAAAAGTTTAGAGTTGAGACCCGTTTTGTGTAGAGTTACATACTTGTTAAATGTTTTCATATTATGTTGTTGTGCTGTGGTGTGCTTCTAAAATAAAGTTACGCGAGATTTCCTATTAATAAACTGAACAGACAAGGATATTATCTGAAATTGGAATTGGTCAACCTAAAAATACTTGCGTAGTACCTACCCAGTTTAAAATCACTTGGATCCATTCAATTCGGTATGATTCTAAAAAACAATTTTTATATGTCAAACGTTAGTACTTACATAAATACGTTTTCTAGTTTATGATTGGTATTAAAATGGTTGTTAAACGAATATACTAGAAAATATATATAAACTATGACTTCCGTCTCAAAACCCAAGACAAAAATGAGAGAGACCGGAAGGAAGAAAAAAGTGAAAAGATTTTTTGCATGCATATTAACAACCTACTTTGATAAGCGTGCTTTATTTTCATACCACAACAAAAGACGCATATCAAAATTTACGCTTAGATTTCCTTTGGTTTTTTATCATTCATCGAGTTGAATATTATGCGTAAGCGCGTGTGCAATAAAATTATCTTTGTAGCTACAAAGTGTAATCACGAGGTGTAATTTAGTCTTCATCTTAAACATGCTTTACGAAATGAATTTTTTACATTGCCTCACCACACGACGATGAGTTCCTCCTGCTTCCTTCCTTTCTTGACACTGTCGTCGTGATTGTTTCATGCAAGGCAAAAGGAAGACAATGTATAGTGAATAGAAGGCGTCAAACGATAAAATTGGCAAGTGAAGTGTCTGAGACGGCATTATAGAATATCATAGAATTACCGAAGGTTCTCTTCCCCTAATAAATAAAAGAACCTCTCAGGTACTTGGGAGTGGAGATATTTGCAAAAAAGGTTAACAATAATGATACAGTACCAAAAATGTTTCATTCTCGTGAGAGATTTTCCTTTCATTTAAGCACTACTGCTTGCTCTTATCTTATTTACAACTTTGAACAAATAAGTTGCTCGGTAGAGATTCTCTTTTCAATCTTCTCGGGAAAAGTTTCTTCATATAGCCATGTAAATGGAAGTCAAAAGTGTTGCAAAATTGAATTCATCACAATCATGTTACTGCGTGATGGTGGTTATTAGAGAAGGAAAATATGAATTTCAAAGTGGAAAATTTTAGCCATGTAAGTGGAAGTCAAAAGTGTTGCAAAATTGAATTCATCACAATCATGTTACTGCGTGATGGTGGTTATTAGAGAAGGAAAATATGAATTTCAAAGTGGAAAATTGATCAGGAAGATTTTTACTTTTTATCCGATCACTTCGTGAGTGAGGATGAGGGTAAAAAGATTCTTTTATTTAGATATGTTATGTTCATAATTTTTTAGGTGATCAATGCAATACTATTATTTGTCACATATTTAGTTGCTGTCGGCGTTAGAACATGTTCAAAGAGTTCTTGGTTTATATTGGAACTGTATGCAAATTGCATAATGCAATACGAGGAGTAACAATGCCGAAAATTAGACCCCTTCTTGTAATGTAATATTTGTCGAAAGGAGAGAAATGGTTATTCATGAATATCTGCATATGCACAGGATGCACAGATAAGCGATTGTGCAACGCAACAATGTCCTGCAGTTACATAATAACACATGTAAATGTTATATTCATTTTTTAGCCTGACTTTGGTTTGACCTTGAAGAGTTAATGTTAAGAAAGAAGAATGACGTCAGCCGGACAATATGTTGAATATGACTGCACAATGCACAATCAATCTCAGTCTGATACAATTTTTTCATTTTATGCATTTACCATTTACGAACTCAACGCCTAATTTGATTCTCGGATTCTGCACCTACTTATTTAAAACTTTAACCTGATTGATGACGCCTTGCATTTGTATAGAGACTTTGCAAACCATGAGGAAACGTTACTTAAACATAAACAATTTAACGACCGACTGTGTACAGACAGTACAAGGAATGTGCCAATGTCAATAAATCCAATCAAAATGGAATAGGAAGGTGAAGCGCGATGTGATGGGTCACTGAAAGTCTGTTCGATTTGATGACAACGTATTAAAAGAATGAGGAACGGAAAAATTGTTTTAAATTAACTTTAGCATTCGAGGTCATTGGATTGACCAAAACATCCGGTGTTATTTAAAAGTGGGCAGTAAACTTGAGGGAAGTTAATTACTGACCCATTTAAATAGAGGAATGATAACTACTCATGAAATATGCATCTTCTTGCATCTTTCCAATCCGCTTCTTGATGCATTGCATCATCACAAAAACAGAAAAAAACAAAGCCCAAGCCAAAACTTTGTTTCTATTTTGCATATTGCATTTTAGCTTAGCTCGTTAAATAGTATTTAAAAAAAATGAACATCCAGTTGATTCATATGCTACTGGCGTCAGTAAATTGCTGGTTCATAAACAAGTTTTATTAAAGTCCAATTAACTTTAATAACTGTTTGTCAACACCAATTTTCATATTCATACGATGACTTTTTTTAAATATATTCATCATTGCATGACGATGAGACAGTGAAGACAATTCAACTCAAGTTTCAATTTATATAGCAGATTCAGTTTCTGTTTTAGTTTAGTAGTAGCATTATTAATATTAATCAGAGTTAATTAATACTTACATTACATATACATATTTTTCACATTCCATGCTGCAGTAGAGTTGTTGAACGTTGTTTTGTTCATATCATTTGATGATTGAACGCCATCATAATTTTGTCGTTGGAATAGAGCAGTTTATTTTAGCAGTATCATCATTTTTTGACAATGTTTTATTTTGCAATGATGAATGAAAGCAACAAAAAATGATTTTTTTGACGCGACGCGATTCTATACATTAAAAGGTAAATCAGCACGTGGCTTTATTATTCATGGTCACGGTGTATTCTTTGAATTTGCATTGAGTCACTCTCCAAGGTCGAAGTATGTGAATATGGAGTATGGAAGTAATACATAATATAAAAGTAAACAAGTTTGTAACTTAATTAGCCACATTCTACGATAATATTGTTTTAATTGGAATTTTGTTGATTTCAGGTGGACGACTCGTGTTCCAGAATAATATTCCAAGATGTGTCCACTGTGGCCAGCGCATTACTTCGTTCTGTACATCATGCTATTTTGTCCCCTGTGGCTGATGTCATTCCAGGTTGTGGGGGTCGCCTCCCAAGCCATGTCCAAATACGACCTCACATTTGAGCCGGAAACTGTAAAGAAACTCCAGATTGGAAACTCTTCCATGGTTAACGTATGTACTTTAACTCAATCTATTCTACATTTTAAATTCATTGTCAGATTATAATAATACAATTTTTATTAATGAACTTTAGGTGACATTCGAGAAAACTGAGATGACCCAAGTTGGCGATAAAGAGGTCGTCAGAGTTGTGTACTACTCTACTGACAGTAACATAGCTTCCGTGCTCCCGGCGGTTGACCTTAACAACAATGCTTCCATGGCTACTGGAAATTCTGTGGAGATTACAAATGCAACTGGGAAAATGACTACGCAGCTGAATGTCACTGGAAGCTTTATTGGATATTCGAAGGTGTGTGCAGACTTGGTGGACGCCAACAACGAAACAGTTCAGACGGAATGTATGGAAGTGTCGGTGATCCGGAAGCCAAGAGCGGTTGACCTGGCGTTTACTTACAGTGTGGCGGCACTCGTCGCCATCATCTATATCAACATGGGAGCCGCGCTCGACACTACGACAATCAAAGATACACTTAAAAGACCTGTGGGACCTGTCATTGGATTTCTTTCTCAGTTTGTCATCATGCCACTTCTCTCGTTTGCTATTGCAAAGGCTTTGATTGACCTTCCGTCACTCCAGTTGGGACTGTTCATTGCTGGATGCTCTCCTGGAGGGGGTGCGTCTAACATTTGGACTTTGACACTTGGCGGCAATCTGGACCTGTCCATTACAATGACCACCATTTCAACGTTTTCCGCGTTTGGTAAAATAAAATAAACTGAATAAATAAACTGTTAATTCCGGTTTACAAAGTATTCAAATATCTATAGAATTGTTTGCTTAACTTTCAAATAACAGTAATGATGCCCCTGTGGATTCTAACTCTGGGAAGGACGATTTTCGTCGAGGCTGACCTGAAGGTCCCTTACAGCAAAATTGGAACCTTTGCCATCGCTCTGATTGTACCTCTTCTCATTGGAGTCCTGATCCAGCGGACACTGCCAAAGGTGGCCAAATTCCTTGTGCGGATTCTCAAGCCGTTTGCGTTTTTCCTCATCGTTTTTATCGTTGTGTTCGCAATCTACACGAATGTCTACCTGTTCCAACTTTTCACTTGGCAGGTCAGAAATAAACTTTGTAGCCAATGAACTAATACAAATGCGATTATATTTGAAAAAATAATTATGTAATTTAAATTGTTGTGATTCTAATAACAATTAGATTCTCGTTTCTGGAATGCTGCTCCCTTGGCTTGGCTACATTCTCGGTGGGGGCACCGCGTACCTGCTGCAGCAGAACCTGAGGGACGTCATTGCGATCGGGATTGAAACTGGAGTTCAAAACACGGGACTCGCCATTTTCGCCCTGAGGTTTTCCCTGCCTCAGCCGGAATCTGATCTCACCACTGGTATTAAAATTAAGAAAAACGGACTCTTTAAGAATCATATTGATAATGACGATTGGATTAATTAAATTATGCTCATGTTTATGCAGTGATGCCAGTGGCGGTGGCGATTATGACACCGGTCCTGCCCATCCTCCTATTCCTGTTCCAGAAGATAACTGGAAAAGGCGGAGCTCCGACCAAGGAAGATCGGAAGGAGCCGCTGTTCAGCGTAGTGGAGGACTCCTCAATACGAAGTAATAACGGCAGCTTTACTGGCGGTTATCAGCCTGCTCCACTTTACCCGTCCTGATTTTAATTATCAGCCAGCAGTGGGCAAGTTGGGGCTACACAGCTAACTATAATTACAATGTCAAAGTGTTTCATTTCAGCGTTTGTCCATCAAGTTCCGTTTTCGTTTGTGTTTTAATTGGGAATCATTTAACTTTATATAATTTGCGGAGTAGTCTCGTCTCAACTCTCTCTTCCGGGTTTGCGTTGAAAATGTGATTGTAATTAACTAGAATAGTTATAAATTTTTGTATTTTGGGTTGATTGACCTTGATCAATTAAATCTCAATTAATCACTGAAGAGTTCAATTCAAGGTTTCGTGTTTTGGGGTTATTTTTGTAGCGTTTTGTAGATCGTCTTAGTCTTGTGTTGTCTTGCATTATATAATAATAATTATATAATTGTTTTCGTTTAGCGGGTCAGTTAAGTTATTAATGAGCTATTGAGCTGCTTTGAAAAGCTGGAAAGGATGTATGGAATAATTAAAGAAAACTGTGGTAAAAGTTTATTTTTTTCCAACCTTTTCAGCTTCGAATAAATCTTACGGAGCGGTTGCGATTGAGGAAGAGTCTCAGGACGGATAAGGATTATTATGACTGTTAGTTATAGTTTAGTTTAAAATAAATGTTACATTACACTCACGGCTTTAATTATGTTTAAGTGAGAGTCATTTTCCCTATTATCGATTGCGTTTCTCTGTGGTTAAGTTAATTTAATTAGGAATAATGAACAAACATGGTATTTAGATTTACAATGAAGAATTAATTGAGCAGTGGAGCAGCTCATACAAAATAATAAAAGATGATTTGATTTAGGACTCCTAAATTAGGAGTGAATGAGTAATTGCAATTAAGATGCTGAATTAGTCTTCAATGAATGATTAGTGAAAGCTTTGGAGTTGTGAATTATGACAAGATAGACTGCAATAAATTGTAAAGATGTTGATTAAAGATGACAACATTAAAATGTGTTTTTGCATTACTTAGCATAAAATTAATTAACAAACCCAATCCAACGTTGACCTTATTTGACATGCCCTTCTGCTGAGCAGGTCAAATGTTTGTGTCATAAAAAAAATATTGAGCCATAAATGTTGACTATTACCATTGCACGAATTAACTAACTTAACTCACATTACATTGAACATTCGCAAATCGATTTATCGAATGAATGGATGGAAATGGAAAGGAAGGAGAGCGAGAGGGAAAAAAATTGCGAATTGGCATGGGTGCATAGAGAACAGATGACGATCACCTCGTGTGCTGCTGTTGCTTTTGTTTTCATTCTCAATGCGTTCTGCTTTTGTTTATCTTCAGACAGTCTCTGGCTCTGGCTCAGTCTTTACTTCGCAATTCGCAGTTCGCAGCAGTGGAACAATAAGCTAAAACGCAATTCAATTTTTAACGTTATAGTGTTCAACAAGTGGAAGGTTTATTATTAATTAAAAGCGTTTAATTAAGCATAATTATTATTTTTTAAATAATATTTAAAGTAAAATAAATGTTTACAAGGAAACTAATTGTAGATTAAGTGGATAGTGATAATAAGAGAAAAAGCCAAATTCCAGCCAAACAAAAGAATCAAAAAGTCAATTTCCAACACCAAGTTACTCCTTTTGATTAATCGAGTAATTAATTAACTTCAGTGGACTAGCGATGTCCGGGTCCGGGTTAATCAACAGCTTGCGATTTAACCAGGATAAAAGTGAGTGCAAATATTTAATAGTGTAAATAACTGTAACCTTGAATATATTTAAAGCGAGGCTGTATGATGTACTCTAACTGTATTTAGATTTTAATGATGATTTTGTTTCCTTTTTTTGAAAAAGGTTGCTTCCACTGTTGTTTGGATACTGGATTACGCATTTACAATGTGGAACCCCTCGTGGAAAAAGTCCACTTTGGTGAGAAAACAAGACTACAGAGAACATAAAAGATTATGTTGCAGTTTCTTGATTTTTTGTTGTTTAAAATTTAACTATTACATAATTATAGATGACAAGTTCCTTGGAAGCGTGGCCCACTCGGAAATGGTTTACCGTTCCAACTTGTTCGCGATCGTGAGTGGAGGTAACCGACCAAAGTATGCGGACAACAGTGTTATGGTTTACGACGACATCCGGAAGACCTCAGTGCTGGAATACACCTTCACTGAACGCGTGTTGGGCGTCCGATGTCGCAGGGATCGACTTGTGACCGTACTCAAGAACAAAATCCACATCTTCTCATTTCCAAACAACATCCAGAGATTATTCACGATTGAAACCCGTTCAAATCCCAAAGCACTCTGTGAACTCTCTCCGGGTGTCCACAATTTGCTCGTGTTTCCAGGATTTAGAGACGGCTCCATCCAGATTGTGGTGAGTGTCTGTCCTATTTAGAATAGACCCTTTTCCAGACAGACTCAGACAGCTTAACAAGAAAAGGACTTTTTTCATTGTTATCCTAACAGAATCTCTCCTCGAAAGAGGCAACCGTCTCCAGCAGTCCATTCACGATCAGCGCTCACCAGGGCGAGATCGCGTGTCTGGCTGTGAACCAGTCTGGCAGCATGATTGCCACCGCCTCCGACAAAGGCACTTTGATCCGTGTCTGGGACTCCCAGAAGAGAGTTCTCCTCAACGAACTCCGTCGTGGCACTGATCCCGCCACGCTCTATTGCATCAACTTCAGCCACGACTCAGACTTCCTCTGCTGTTCCAGCGACAAAGGAACCATTCACATCTTCGCCATTAAAAACTCCAGGCTTAACCGCCGTTCCACGTAAGTGGAATTTATTTACCTACTCAACCTAATCCAAGTGCAAACTGTTAAGTAATCTTTTTTAATTGGTTTCCAATTTGTTGCTACAGATTCTCGAACATGGGCTTCCTCGGGAACTATATTGAGTCTCAATGGGCTCTCGCTAACTTCACGGTGCCACCTGAATGTGCATGCATCTGTGCTTTCGCGTCGCACAGTTCTGTCGTTGGTATGACTCTGCTTTGTTCTTTTAAATCTAATTCTCTTTATCTAAATACCTGAGGATAAACTCAAATTGACTCTGTTTTGTTGCTACTCCAGCAATTTGTATGGATGGAACATTCCACAAGTACGTGTTTAATTCGGATGGCCAGTGCAGTCGGCTTTCATTCGATGTCTTCTTGGACATCTGTACTGAAGACGAATTCTAATCGAGAACCTCAGTGGAAAATGCTAAGCCAATTTGCAATGCCAATGCGAGGGAATTTTTTGTGATATTTACTTAGACTACTTACTGCAATTTTTACTAATTTTACATTTTGCAATGAACGCTATGTTACCTCTCGTTTAACTCTCACGTCCGCATCGCTTTTCTTTCGTCGAGTTTCCACACCGTTTTAAAACTTTGTTTGGTAATGTTAGTGAAGACTTTTTTGTTATGATTTTACTGTTTTAAAAATTGTAATTTTTTGCAAATTCTTGAGAAGACGTATCTAACAGTATGCATACAAATTATGAGCTTCCCGCAAATCAGTATGCATCACTAATCTTGGTTAGTTAAGTGAAAAATTAGTTAAAAAGTTAAATATGGTTTATTTTACCTAAGCTTCCCCTTAGGCTTTTACAGCGTGAAAAAAAAATAAATAGAAAATCGAGCTTTTTGTAACAATAAAATGAGCGACAATTTTCGCCATTTCCTTTTATCGTGAAATACATAAAGCGCAATGTTTCGTGCGTCGATAAAGATTCCTTTCGATTGGAATTTCTTTTCAAATCATTTTCCTTTCAAGGCTGGCATTTATTCCTGATAAGAAAAAAAGAATCAGATGAAGAGACGAGCCATAAAAAATTCCAGTAGCACCGCTACATACAATAACCACTGCCACCGAAAGAAACGACAGAAAAAAAGGAAAAAACGGACAACAAAGCGAAACTGTCACAGTGGTAGCAGCAACAGCGGTAACGGTACATAGCAGCATGAGTAGACATTCACAAAAGCCCAAAAAGCGTTAGCGTTACAAAAAAAGAAATTCTATTAACGAACTAGAGAAAACGCAAAGATTTATTTGGACCGTTGTGCAAAAGAAGAAAAGAAAGAATCTAAATAAAGAAGACATGAGCAGTTGCAGAGAAAGAGAGTTGAAGAGATTTGGATTGGAGAGGGTAATTGCGTATGATATTGTCCACCGATAATTTGATTATATCCATTCAGATCGGACGTATCAAGGTGATCCCAGGTCGTGGCGGGGGAACCAACGGAAAAGTCACCTGAACTTATTCAGCTTAGCTTAGCCTGGCTCAACTCAACTCACTGAACCAAAAACCGTTTCGATGTCGCTGTCGCACTTATCCGCAGTATATCTCTGTCTGAAAATTGTTAGGCATATGTAAATACATGACACACATAAGTACTTAATTTTTTTTGTCTTCGTGAAATATAGCACGATAAAAAGTGAATGTGGAGCTCTGCACTTATTGGTTTCGATGCTTGGAGGATGATACAACAGGTGCAGAGGGGCTTTCTCTTGTTCCGCGCACCATTTTCTATGAACAGCCATGGGAATTTTCTTTTTTCGGAAAAGGTACGTCTCGATTCGAAGAAAAGGAAGGACTGAAGGAACGTGAAGGAAATGTAGAAACACCTGCTGACCTTCGTCGAGTTTTCATTAAGTACAGACGATAGTAACATCGATAGTAACCTGGCACATTTCTGCGTCCTTATCTCCGCCATAATAACCTGTCGAATGAGGCAATTGCAAGAAAAAAATACAATTTCTTACTTTCTCTTCCCCATGATTATTTTCTTTTCTCTTTTCTCTCTCCGTTAAACACTGAGGGACCGTTAATATAATGAAAGTTGAGAGAAGATTTTTTTGTCCACCTACTTTCTCTCACTTCACTTTGTTCGTGAAAATGTTGGAAATTGCTTTCAAAGTACACATTTTATATCTGCTAAATATATTGCTCGTTACTTGTTATATCAACCATTTTCTCTATATTGTATCTAATACATTTCGCCGACTCAGTGAGCTCAACTATTTTTTTTGGAACGCCGTACTCGTACTGCTACTTACAGAAGAAAAAATATTCCCGCAAGAACTGTAAATAAAAGAAAGGAGAAAAAGAAAGAAAATCGTGCTCATCTAACTCGAGCAGCACGAAGTCGCCTTTTAAAAATGGGAAGAAAGTTAGCAGTTAGCTGGAGGTACGTAAGTACATACATCCTCCTAGCGAAACGGCTTTCTCGCCACATCACACCTTACACAATGGACACACCGGATTAGTACCATCTACCGCTGCTAGCACCACAAAAAACCAGAACAGAAAAAATAGTTTTATTCTCTCGTCTTTCATTTCGTAGCACAGAAAAAAATTGTAGTAGAAAATGGGATTGAATGAGAGGGAAAGCAAAGGAAAGTATTTTTTTAGGTGTGTGTGCACTTTGGATTATTCTACTTTGTGCTCTCAACTTGTCAGTTTTCCCCGATTTATTGTTGTGTGTATCACTTAAAAAAAGAAGTGACTCAAGCAGCTTTCTCTTTCTCAAGTCAGCTTCAGCTTTCTTCTGTTTGTCATTTTACTTTCAGCACGAAAATCTCTTTTTTAAAGAAAAAAAACCATATCAAGGCTTTGTGTCCACAATTCCTTAATTTTCTCTACACTTGAAACGCTAATGACAACTGCATTAATTTTTTACCTGACAGCAAGCAAAAACCCGGGAAAGTAAGTGCCGAGTGCCAAAAAAAGTAGAGTAAGCAACTTCACTTTTTATATTAAAAGTCTTGAGCAGATTATTTTTTTAGCTTCATTAGCACGAATATGATGACACATGAAAAAAGTAGTGTCTCTCCCTGCTCTCAACAATTTTTTTTGCTCCAAGGATTTTTCTTGAAGGAAAAGAAAGTTTCTTCTTCAAGTGTTCTAGTCAACTTTTTTTTTGCCCGTTGTCGTCGCATTGGACGCGAAACAAGATGAACTTTTATTTTTCGCCATGGATGATTTTTTATTAAAATACAGCGTTTCTCTACTTGCGACATTTTCCACTGAAAATGTTTTCCCACCTTTTGAAGGAGAAAGTAAAGTGAAAGTGGACTTTGTCCGTAAGACCTAGATTCCATAGAAAAAGTTGGACGACAAGAAAAAAAATAAAGCAAATAATCCAACCAATTTATCTCAATAGCATCCACCATCAAACTGGCCACAGAGAAGTAAAAAGAAAGCCACAAGAAAACACGCACGTAACGAATCCAAGTGGAAAATAGGTGGGTAGGAATGTATCTGGTTTTTCCCTTCTTCACTTTAGTTTTCCCCCATGTTGGAAAAAAAGAAAAAAAATCAAATTAACTTTCAGAAAGTGGATATTGGATAAATAAAAAATAAACGGAGATTGGAGCGGGAAAAGCTTTTTATTTTGTTTTCCCTTTTTTTCTCTGAGTTGAGAGGATATCTTAAGAAAGTTAAGATGCCGAGTGGCTTCGCATGAGTCAATAAACGGGGGAGTCCACACACAAATCTATTTTTGGAGTTGGACGACAATGACGCTAATAATGAAACCATTTATGTTCTCATCATGACCACACACATCCTCTCTACTTTTCCTGCCTCTTGAACATTCACGAGCTTCGTCCACTCTCCTCGTTCACATCAAGTGAAGCAAAAAAAAGTTTTCCTATCTCACCCTGTTTTTTTTGTCTCGGTCTCTGAATTAATCAAAATGGGATCGTTGGATAGTTAAGGAGAAAGAAAGGTGATCGTGTTAAGCATCATTTCTTATTTCTTTTCCTCTCCTCAAGTCTCTGGAGGAAACTCCATTTCACGCAGCTGTGTATCTTCTTAGAGGGTAAACATGAGCATGGAAGCTCCTCACTCACCACTCCACTTTCTCCTCTCTTCTCATGGAGGAAGGTGAGAAGAGAAAAAAGTCTTTTCAATTTCTCCACTTTCTCCTTCCCAGCAATCACAGTCCATTCCACTCCATTAACTCCATTTCACTTTCTCCTTAATAATGATACACAAGCAAGCAAGACACTGAGTGAGCAAGCTAGGATATGTGTGAATTTCTGCGAAAAAAAAGAAATAGGAAAAGTTTGTAAATAAGTGGAGGAGTGGAGGAAAATCACGCCTCGGAAGAAAATACTCTTACTATTTCTTACCCTTCCTGCCTGCTCCACTCCATTCCAATTCCAACAAACAAACACTCATCAGAGAAAGCAAAGCGCCCCTCGTCTTCCTCAAGTCAACTCAACTTGAGCTTCAACTTCAGTTTCCAACTTGCTCACTGAGGAATGGAAAAAGTGAAAGCAGCGAAAGCTTATTTCATTATTGCATTTACAACACAGTAAAACACTACTACTTCACGAGAAGAAAAGGACAAAAATGGCCATGCTCTTAAGTATCGCCTAGATGGTAAATGTGTGCACATTCCACATGCTTACAACAAGTGTAACGTGACAAACTTTTTATTTCCTTCTTAATGTTTCAGTCTTTGAGTGTCCTCCATTTCTAAATAGTATGGTTTTCACTCGCTCCATCATCACCAACTTTCCAGTTTTTAGAAAGTATTTATCAAGCAAACTCGATAAGTACTTGATAAGATTGTTGTGAGGTTCGGGCTTAATGTTTGCTAAAAACTACGATATTATCATCGTTGAAAAGGTACCTTGTCATGAGAGCTCGCAATGTGCAGCTAACTCGCATAAAAAGGAAAAAAATAATTTTGCTCAATTTTGCATTAATTTGCAAGGTCTATCTACTGAATCTTATTTACATTACGGAAATATTTGTCTTTAGATTGAGAGTCCCAGAAGACTTCCAATTTATAATTTAACATGTTCCATTGGAAGCAGGTAAGGAACTTGAAGAGACTTTTAGAGTGCTTCGAATGCACACAAATATTAATGTGTTTTACTTCATGTGCTTTCAATTTTCACGAAATCTGATTCAGTACACCGTTAATGAGGCACCCTTAAGAAAACTCTGTCTTGTTAAATAAAGGAAATTCGGTATTAACTGGCACCGGCAAAACGAGCTTATTACAAATTATTGATAAACAATTTCACATGAAATTTTTTCATATAAGAAAGAGCAGAGTCTGAGCTACAGATTAGTGTCCACCATGGCCTTCCTAACCCCTTTTTGGCCAACAGAGCGGACCTGTGACTTCGACGACCAAATTAGGGTCTTGCCGGACTTTTCAGCAACTTGGAGGCTGATTTTTTTCCATACTCGCAT